>JANHFP010001594.1:0-11227 GCA_032468135.1 Calamaria suluensis
CTAATAAACCTTCAGGCATCAACCATCTAAACATAATTCCCTTAAGATACAATTTATTTGAAAGAAAAAAGTATCTTTGCCTTCTGTCACGTATCTTTTTGGGAATCTGTTTAAGAATAGTTATTTCCTTTTCTTTATACTTTAATGCCCCTCCCCTTTGTGCCCTCAGCACCTCATCCCTGGTCTCCCTTCGTAAAAACTCTACATGAACTTCTCTTGGGACATTGTGTGTTCTAGCATAATTTGAATTAACTCTATAAGTTTGGTCAATGTCCCACCAAATATGATCTTTTTCTTTCCCAGTAAATTCTGCTAACATTATACTCATTATATTCTTAAGATCTTCTCCCACTTTTTCAAAAACATTTTAAAATCTGAGAAAGAATGAAGAACATTCTAACTCAATTGTCAGGATTGTGTTTTCCATTTCCTGTTTCTGTTTTTGTATTACCTGGATCTCCTTTTCCAACCCCTAAATTTTTCCTTCCACCCCCAACTTTTTTTTAATTTTCTTCTGCTAAAGTTTGTACATTATTTAAATCAGTTCTAAGCATTGTCATGTCCATTTTAAATTCTTCTTTCAGGTGTGCAAAATCTTGTTTGATACTTTGTTGGCCTAATTGCAATTGTAAAAACATTTCTGATATTTTCTTCAATTCCGTTGCCTCTGCCCCTGATTTTTCTTGTGGTAGAAAAGATGTCAATTTTGATTGTACATTTGAGCTGGCACTGGTAGAACTTGGAGCGAATGATGCCATGGGCACTGGCCCCGGTAAAGGGGACTTCTGCCCTCTAGGCATTTTTAGTTTTTATTTAAGCTGGGAGCAGTCTAGGAGAAAATGAAAATGGTAAAACAGTGGTAAAAACTTTCACTCAATCGTCCAGATAAATCTTTCCAGAATTTAAGTTTTCCTTCTCATCAAAAATCAAATCCACACACAATCCACACAGATTCACTAAGAGATACTCAGGGAGAGGCTGCCTGGGCTTCCAGAGAGGAGCTTGTTACAAAGAGTTACTTTTAGTTTCTTTGTTGCACCTGCCTTTGTCTTCTAGTCACTCCTGGGAGGAAATAATAATCACTTTGTTATTGAAGAAGCAGGAAGTCTGCCATCTTCACCCATCTCCGGGCTTGGGGGGGGGGGGAGAGCTCTACCAACCTATTTTATTCAAAATTATAAAGTCCCAACATTTTTCAGAAATCTGTCAAAATTAGTCCAATATTTAAGTTCCAATGTGTGATATTTTTGTTAATTCTTATCTCTCCCCATTTGGAGAAATTTGCCTAAACTGCCGCTGTCATTTCAGAGGGTGAGGGAATTCCCCCACCCTCCTATTTTCCACTTTCCCTTTGAAGTTGCAAAATTCTTTCTTTCAATCAGCTTCCTGCTTTTACTCTGAAGGCTGAAAACTGCATTTCCTCACCTTCGCTCCTCCATTGTTCTGTTCAAGCTGTCACTTTTCCCACTCGATCGGTCTTCGGCTGGCAATGGCGCCACGGGTCTCTGCTCGCCGCTTGCTTCCCCAATGCCTAGGGCAAGGCTGGCAAGCCCCCCTGCGACCGCCGTCTTAAGGGGGCCTCCAGAAAGCCGCCTGTGAGGCAGACAGACCTTCCAAGTCCGTCTGTGCTCCCAAAGGAGCCCGTTGAGGGGCGATTTCGGATGCCGAGGTGGAGAGCCACCTCAGGACATCCAGCCGCCTCACAATCCCAGAAGCTTCTCCTCTACTTGCATTTTTTACATGCTTTCGAAACTGCTAGGTTGGCAGATGCTGGGACAAGTAATGGGAGCTCACCCCATTACACGGCACTAGCGATTCGAACTGCTGAACTGCCGACCTTCTGATCAACAAGCTCAGCTGTCTTACCTGCTGAGTCACTGTGTCCTTATTCCTGTAGGGATCCCTTTGTTTGGGAAAACCCTTCAACCACATATAAGATCAACACTCTCATCTCTGTCATTTAGAAAGCTCTTGAACACATATCTCTCTAACAGAGCATTTGGGGATGGAAGCATATGTAATATAATGGGATGTGGGATAATTCAAGGTTTTGGCATTGTATTTTAGGATGAATGATTATGATTTGAATCAATCTGATGTGATTGCATGATTATTATATAATTTTTATGTTACTGATTTTAGTATGATGGTTACTATGAGCCATCTCAAGACTGATTGAAGTGGCATAAACTCAGGTGTAATAAGTACTTGATAATAAATAAATAAAATTAAATAGTAAATATGCTTGAAATGCTATTAAATGTAGTTGTAGCACTTGTATAACTAGGTCAAAATACATCTAAGAATCTCTAAATTGTATCAGAACTTTTCACCCTAAGAAAACTTTCAAGACAGCATTGATATAGAAGACACAAGAGAGTATAAATAATAAAAATACTACAACCTTTGATGGTGCTACTTTGCAGAGTGCATTTCATTTCTGGGCACAATTTACAGTGCTGATCAAGACCTAGCAACACTTAATGAATTGTGATTAGATTCTTTGAAGGGCCATATGTTCTCATATGAACCAGATTTTATTACTGTTAAGATCTATTGGAGGTGTGTTGGACAGAAGCATGACAGCGAATTTGCTTGCCTTCCCGTTCTCCCAGTGCTGACTTTTAAAATTGATACCTCCCAATCTATTCAACTCTGCAATAGAACGTCTAGCTGATTCCATCTCTTGTTTTCTTTCTGCTGTCAGAAACAGTTATTTTGTTCAGACATATCTTTAGCACTGAGCTGAGTTGCCATTTTACATATTTTAATCTGCTAGATTATTTATTTATATATTTTTATTGATGCATTTCTGTTAATTTCCAATTTGTTCAATCTTTTATTCTTAGGTGATTTACTGTATTTTAAGTGCAAGTGGAAAATACAGATGGAATATATATTTCTTCTTATTATTGTTATTTCATATTTGGTCTTTAATATTTCTCCCCCCCTCTGAATGCCTGTTGCAGAAAAATACTAGAGTTTTGGAACCAGGAAAATATACATTTCAGTAAAATTGCTTGGTAGGACTGTTGGTCCAAATGAAGGTATTCCTGCTCCTTGCTGCTTGAAGTGAACTGCTTGCTAAAATAATATTTTTCACAGTATTGTAATCACTAAAGTTGAACTTATTTACCTTATTTATTACACAAAATCTGGAGGGTCAATGCTTTTTGCTTTGGGCACAGGGTTTGCAAAATTCTGTAATCAGCAGCTGTCCACAGTCACAGATATTGTTGTATCCAGGAAGAAGGGAACAGGCTGACGTCGCTCGTTGGGATTGGCTCAGCCAGCCGCATTGAACAGGTGGGAGCTAGCAGCTGAGCTGATTGGAGACAAGTGGATACTTTCCACTATAAAAGGACTGTCAGTAGTTTTTTTTGCCGGCTCGCCTTGGATTAGAGAGAAGGCAAGTCCACCATTGTTTTGCTGTTTGGTTGTGAGGTAATAAATTTAGTTGATGTTATTTGGTGTTGGGTCCGTTTGTTCTGAGACAGAACAGATGTGATCGTTGTATTTCTGATTTTTAGGAAGCAAAAATGTTTCATCAAAATGAAACAGCAGTTGAAAGTCAAGCCTGTAACATAGCATTTAAGAAACAATCTTTCTTTACCTTCCTTCCTGAATGATGTGGTGAGCCATTGTTTTGATGCGCTAAGGGTCAGCTGTGCTGCAGTGCAATGAGGTAATAAATGCAAAACAGAAGATGGACTGCCCTGCACTGTACACTCCCCTCAATCTTTTCGACATGGAGTGACATAGAGGACATGCAAAGACTGTTAAGTAGTTAACTTGATGGAAAAAAGTGCAACGACAATGAATAACTTGTCCTTCAGTTAACAACTCTTGGGCTGCTTAATTACAGGCCTGCAGTAATATCCACGCTGAAAAGAAAATGTTGCAAGTTGAACTGCTCTAACTGATTTGAATAGCAATTCAGTTCAGTTATTCAAATATTCAAAAGCTTTCTTTTCAGTTCAGATATAAATCTAAGGCAGTGACGCTCAATCTTTTGGGCACCAGGGACCGGTTCCATGGAGAGAGTTTTTAACGTGCACTGGAGGGGATAAGGTTTTGCATGCTGCCTGCATTCTGCAGATGGGGCTTCGCTTGTTTGCACAACCTGATTTCTGGAATGCGGTGAACCAGTGCCAGTCCATGGACTGGGGGTTTGGGAACCCTGATCCAAGGTTTAGGACAATGCATAGACATGTGCATATAGGCACCAATCACAGCAGAAAAGCAAATTAGCAGTGATGTCCATAAAGCTTGAGAAAGTGGTATTAATGTAATAAAATCATTAAAACACAAAGTTATTTGGTGTCAAGGCTAACATCAGCTAGTTACACTAGGGGCGTTGCTTTCCTTTAAAATTAAGGGAAAAGGCAAGTCCTCAAGGGTTATTTTCTGCTAATGATGGGACCATGGTGAATTTGTTTGTTAATGGACTTTTCTGATTGTTTTCATGGAGGATTTCTGGACTATAGTTTTCTATGCTAGTTAGCCAATGAAAGAAAGAAAAGAAAATGGAGACAGCAATGTAGAATGAGTCACAGCTCTTCTACAGGCTGTTTGGAACAGCTGGCATTAAAATGAATGGCCCATTCAATAGTATAATCAAGGCACATCAGATTGTGACTCCAACTCTTTCTCTTTCTTGCTTTAGATCTCCTTACCTAAACAAATCTGCATTCCTATTTTCCCAGTACTGACTTTCAAAATGTTGCTTTCCCGTAGTATTTAGGAATGGGGGTCCTTTTGCATGGTAAGAATGCAATATGGTAAATACTGATTTCTAATCTGACTGCGGTAAATGAGCAAAGACACAAAATGCTAATTTCTGTTCTCATGAAGGCAGACCACAAGTTACAGTTTAAGAAAACCATTTCCCCACCTTTCTCATGCTGAATGTAATTCAAATAATTCTGTTTTCTGCCTGTTAGGCTTTGATGGCATTTTCTACCCTACAGGAGGGCCCAGAGGTTTGTTCCTGAAGGGGATTCAAAACAAAACAAAACAAAAACAAAACAAAACACAAGCAGGATGCCAACATTGGAGTTTGTTTTAGACCACATATCACTGCAACATTTTTTCTCTCCTCCTCATTGAAGGTGAGGCATATTTTAATTGTTTTATGAAAGTTTTGTCTTGATTAGATAGTTTCAATGCCTCTCTAAGGGACCTCAATGAGAAGTTCTAACTTGTTTCTTTATTCTCCCTTTTGGTCTTTTTTTTTTAAATCCTGCACATCTGTGCAAGTAAAGCAGAAGAACTAAAAGGGAGTAGGAGAAGAGATGGTTACATTCTGAAAATTTGACAAAGATGCCTGTTTCCTGTGCCTCTGCTGAATTGCCAGTTCCCTGGTGTCTGATGCCAGATGGTGTGCCACATGGCAAAATTCTTTAATAACCTGAACATCAAGTAGGCATATTGATGTGAGCAGATTGCTTCTGCTTTTATACACAGGTTGGAAAATAATATCGAGTGAAGGTTGGATCTGGATGCAGACTTTCATTGGCATGCTATGGTGCTTTTCCCCTTTGTAGAAACCCACCACCTACTTCCATTATGCTTCTGGGATTAAATTTTGAGAAGCCACAAAGTGAGAAAGGTTATAATGACCAGCTCAGTCACTAATAAAACCAATGGCAGTTGTGCTGTATCTTCAGTTGTGACTATATTTATGCAGATATTACATTTAAACCTAAGGGCTACTTCTCTATATTTTGGCCACTGTGTGTAAAAGCAGAGTTTAAGAATATGGAGACTTTTGTTTCCTGTAGCAATTTTATTAGGTAATAAATGTCATACATGAGGGTGATGGTGGTGAAATTACAATTGGAATGATGTTTTACTCATACATTTTCTTTGTATACCAGAAATCAATAGTAAGATATTTATGGGTAACAAGATAACCAGGGCTTATTCTCATGAGATCAAATATTTCTATGAAAAGTTGGTATTCTCATATATATTCCCATAGTATTATGATGAATTATGGAGGTGAGATCATTGAAATACTGCACAGTTTGGCAACTTTGCAAGATTTGGACCTATTTTGGAGGACAGGTGTTGATGACTGAAACCTGAGAAGCTTGACAGCCCCTGTATTACATACATTAAATCAGTTAGAAAGAAGCAGTGATGTCTATGAAAAGAAATGGGAAAAAGACAGATAGGAGAACATCCCAAGAGCCATACCATAACAAATGATGTGGTCTGTGATCTTGATCGTGGACACTGTCCTAAGCAGCATTTGTAGCTGAAGCTTCTATAGAAGGAGGCCCTCACAGAATGTGAATCTTCCACTGTTATTTCCAGACAGGAAGCTTTGTCTCAGCTCTCAGAACTGGGTGCCAATGCTGAAAGAACCAAATAAACTTTCACTTGCAATCTGCTAAGAGACCATAGGAAAAACTCCAACTTTGGCTTGCATGTAATATGGTACAATGGGCAATCTACAATAGGGGTCCCCAAAGCCCAGGCCATTAACTGGCACCGGTTGGCAGCATGCCAGAAAATGATCTGTGCAAGCAAGCGAAGCCTCTGTTGGATGCAGGCAGCACATGAACCATGCCCACTCCTGTCCATGGAAAAACTTCTCTCTTTGGAACTGGTCCCTGGTACCCAAAAGGTTGGACATTGCTGGTCTACCACATCTAACTGGGATTGAGGTAGGAAATTAGAGCTTCATACAGGTCTCCCTCAGCCAAATTACACCATTCAATATATCTACCCCAGTAAGGGTACCTGCAAGAAAGAAGGTCAAAAGTCAAAATGGAGTCACTGATCATATGATGAAAGATCTGACCCTTTTTATGCACACTGCATGCACAGTAGTTATAAAGTAGAGACTTAATTCACATTTTACTGCTTGGCCGTTGTAGCCACTTTGACCTGCCCCTTTGGATGCCCACAAGGCTAGTGTTTGAGCAACATGCTTTGACAGTTACTATTGAACTTACAATTAACAACAACTGACTAGAATATCCCCATAGTCTGGAAGAGGAAACAAAAGCACACAAAATGGTTTTTCTTTCTTTTGTGAATTGAACAATTATTTGTTCAGATAAGCCTTATTATGGGAACTACCTTCCCAATATTTATTTAAAAAGAAAACACTAGCCAGATGTTTGCTATATGTGTTTTACAACACTAGTAAAGACTGATGGAGAAAACTGTATCCCCACTGCTTTAACCCTTCCTTATTTAAAAAAGAAATGGAAATCTTACACTAGAAACTTGAGAATCAAACTTTTTGTATTCCATACGGAAAAGAACCATCAGTTTAGACTTAAGAAAACTGAATGGGAAAGTTCAAAAGGTCCCAGAATGATTGACAGTGATAGATATTGCTCTCCACTATGATGGCACCTGAGCAATTTCTTAGCTCAGAGCAAATACAGGTCATGAAAGAGACTGCTTTTGTCTTATTATCCACTGATATGGTAATTGACTTAACTCTCTTGAGAACAAGATGCTATATTTAGATAAGCTATTCCATTCATAAGTAAGGTTTGTTATAGCAGCTTATTTTTAGTGGCTGGGCAAGAACATTTACAAGGGTTTATTGAAAAAGCTAGGCTGGGAAGAATTAAATACTCATGTTCAACTGCTTTAGTAAATGTTTATCTATTCTTAAAACTTAGTTTTATGTCTACATAATTAACCCAATCTGATCAAAATGACCTGATTATCTGTTTCATCTTTATACTAGACTAGACCTTGGGAAACCAGTATATTCTCAGTAATGTGAACTGCCTTGGATCCAGTTATTCTAGCTGAGCCCAGTCCAACATACATCACAGGATATTGTGGGAAAATAATGGGAAGAGGGAAGACTATGTAATGTAACCTCTAGTTTCAAGAGCAAAAGTTGTACATAACTTTTACCAAATAATAAATAATATTTCCTAAATGTTGACTGTTTCAAGATGGCTAATAAATCCCAAATATAATGCAATAAGCAGAAAAGAATTTTGTACAAGTTATCTGCCTTGCATATGAAACTGCACAGCATCAGAAATTAAAAGTACTTCGAAAGGAGCATCTGTACTGACTGAGATAGTGTTGGATATTTCTTAAGACCAATGAGATATAAAATGTTACCATACTTCTCCCACAGGGCAAGTTTTTGAATCCAGTGAAAGGGTTGTCAAAGTGAGACAGAATAAGAAAAGTGAGACAGAATAAGAATTTAATTTATAACAATTAAACTTTGTTCATACTAATCTTATAGGTCTGGACCTTTATAATGTGTTGGCTGTGATATTAATTCTGCATTTATCACAGAAACAGTAAAAATGCTTTTCATTTTATCTGCAAAGTTCTCCTCTCAATACCATTGGGATGCACTGGATTGAAACGCCAAGAATCCCCGGCAAAGTCTGACAGTTACAGTCAAACACAATGCAGAAGGCTGATATAATTCAGTTTCCTTTTTCCATCGTGCCTGCCTGTCTTTCTCTTACATGCACTAACATTTTGTGAAGTGCTCTGTAAACATTTGATGAACTATATGGAAGAAAAATGGAAGTTGGAGTCAGGGTTAAATAAATGTTAAACTTATCATGGCAATTCTAGGGAAGATCACAATTTATATAAGAAAAATGATTGTAGCAGTATAATTTCTCTTTCAAAAGGGCAGCTGCATATCAGATTTCTTGCTACCATTTTCCAGAATTCATTCTGAAAGTACAAACTGTAATCCTATCATATTTGATTTACTGTTGTAAATTAACAGGAAGAGGAGAATTAATAGGTCTGAGTCTACTCAGACAGACATAGCAGTGAAGTAGATAATGTCATAGGATGCAATGTATGCAGGTGATAAAAAACTCTTTCCTACATTTTCAGGCAGTTGTTGAAAATGTAAATAACTAAAGCTAATGAAGAAAATGAGTAATTGAGCATTATTAGGTTAGTCAAAGTGGTGCCTATCTTTTATCTTAAATAACGTTTCTCAAAAATAATAATAGAGCAACATGACAAAATGTCATCTAGTAGCATAGAATGACATCAGACATAACTTCTTCTGCCTCTGCACTGTATACAGATAATCCAAATGTTACATAAAATGGAAGCCAAGGGCTAATCTCCAACATCTTTGTATTGATTCAATTTTATTTTGATTCAACTGTATTGAGACATAGTAGTCTTTGGTTTTTCAGTGTAGAACAAAAGTTGATAGGCGACCAGAAATTCAGGCACCCAGAGACATCTAGATTGAAATCTCAACCTGATAAATGATCAGGATTCTGCCCACTCCAATTCAGGGAAAAGCAGTAACAAATCAGTGAATGCTACAATCAACCCAAAGAAGTTGGTTTCATTTCCAGGTATTAGAATTAGAATAACAGAGTTGGAAGGGACCTTGGAGATCTTGTAGTGCAACCCCCTGCTCAGACAGGAAACCCTACACCACTTCAGACAAATGGTTATCCAACATCTTCTTAAAAACTTCCAGTGTTGGAGCATTTGCAGTTCTGGGATAGTATCTACTGTCTCTAGAGGAGAGTCCCAGCTCAGACATTTTCCAATATACAGTAATTAGCTTAAAGGAGATATAATAGTGGGCAAAAGATTCCAAATGCAGTGATTCTGTATGTCAATTTCTGTAATGTGGAAAGGCACATATATAAGCATGACAAAATAGGACCAGCTTTTTCATTTTCATTTGCTTTATATGAATAATGAGAAGTATTTGAACATGAACCAGCATGACAGAACCATGAATCCAGTAACTGATTAACAGTCAGGCATTGACTAACTTTATTTCTTTAACTTTAGCTATTGATGTTATTTAGATGTTATTGTTATTTCAAATTTATTATCACTGTCCTCCCATAGATTCTGGTTGGCAGTTTTCAGAATAAAATATCTCAACAACTTTCCAATATCACATGGGGAACAAATAGTACTCTATCATTTTCATAAGTTCTGAAATGTATATTAGGCAGAACAGATGAACTTAAAACAAATAGGTGACCCTGAAAGGAAATGAGATAGTTAAGCAAAATCAGATTACTGCTCTTTCCATAGTGTGAAAGGAGACACTGTATGGGTACAGCAAAGGAGCCTGTTTATTTTAGAAATAGAATATGGTGAGTTTAGAGTCTTTGCAGGAACATGGAATTTAGAGACATTGCGCCAGACCATATGTAATATCATCCCATAGAATATAGCTTACTGACTGCCTCATTAGGCAACTAAGTTTGATATCCTGACATGATCTCTCAATCAAATGACTGTCATTAAAGTCAGTATGCCCTCTCTTGACTTGTTGTTTTCCTTTTTCTTTTTCCCTGCTCACAGAGCAGAGAGATTGGAAAGAATATATCAGGCTGTTTGCATAGCCTGCAAGCAGCTGCCAGTGCATTGCTTTTGATGTGTATTTCCCATTGTGTACTTACTTACTCTCTTCTAATCCCTTCTGCCCAATGCATGTAAATAGAAACATTAATTCCCTTCTTGTAATTTTACTTCTTAATAACTATCCTAGTGCCAAAGTGAACATTTTAAAGGATGGAGGAATGGTTAGGAAGTAAACAAAAGAAAAGGTATGAAAACTATTGTCAGTTTCAGGCCATTAAACATAGTTATGATTATGTGATTTCTCATTTAGTAACTGTTTTGTTTAGCAACGTACGGTAGTTGTTAGTCCAAATTGTGGTTGCTAAACAGGGATTTCCTATATTATCAAATGTTAAATTCTGTCTTTAAAGGTCATAGTATGATTTACATTGATTTCTATATCATTCTTTGGAGTGCATAACCCATATATTTCAGAGCTATTTTGTATTCTTATAATCAATAACCCATTGGTTATTGATCACTAGTTCATGCAACTAAAAGATACTTTGTCAAATTTACCTCATGGTTTGTTAGAAATATTCATAAGCTTGTCCTGCCATACCCGTTTTGATGGATTGATACAATTCCAACTGACAACTCTAATCTTAACTATTAATCCAGTTTTTGTGGATCACTACAATTAGAAACTTAGTCCCAATATATATGAAAGCAGCCATGTGGATAAATCTAATTAATTTTGATTTAAATTGATTTGTATTAAAAATTAATTGAGGTTGTAATATAATGTGAAGTGAATTATTATATTTCCTTTCTATCACATTAAAGAAGTATAATTTAGACTTCCGCTTCCGCCTCTGCCGCGACAGGGAGAGCGAACTTCGCTCTCCTGCTCGGCCTTCGGAGGGCCCCCCCC
>JANHFP010001594.1:59344-70574 GCA_032468135.1 Calamaria suluensis
TCCTTCCTTCCTTCCTTCCTTCCTTCCTTCCTTCTCTTCTTTTTGCTTCCCTCTTCCTTCTCCTTTGTTCTTCCTTCCCGTCTTTTCTTCTTTTTCTTTTTCTTGCCTCTTTCCCTTTCTTCTTTCCTGTCCCTTCTTGGATGTTCAAATGCAAAAGGGGAAACATTACAGAATGGCATATGGTTTTGGAAATATGTAGCTTTAAATCATGATTGTAAAGAGAAACAATTGGAACATGCTGGTAACTTTGAGAGCAGAATAAGGATGGGAAGTACATTATATTAATTGTAGGCAGTATACTATGATTGGAAAACAACTAATGAACCTTTTAGACAGAGGTGGTATACAGCAGGTTCTGACCAGTTCAGGAGAACTGGTAGACAAAATTTTGAGTAGTTTGGAGAAGCAGTAAATAGCACCTCTAACTGGACCCATCTCCCATTTATTCTCTGCCTCCTGAGTCCAAGCTGGTCAGGAGGAAATGGAACTTTTCCCTGGAGTGGGGAGGGAATGGAGATTTTATAGTATCCTTTCCCTGCCATGCCCGCCAAGCATGACACACTCACAGAACCAGAAGTAATTTTTTTTGAATTCCACCACTTAGACCAGTCAAATTGTTCTTTCTCCATCCAAATGTTTCATGGAGAAAGAAATCTAAATATAGATCTACATTTAGTGCTTATCGACACTGCCCAATTGCCTTGCTACTAGGAGGCAGAAAGAAATGACTGTTGTTGCCCTCTATTAATCTTTTGCTCACCATGAAAGTTACTTTCAGGTGAGCTATTCTGCACCACTTTTGAAGTACAATTGAGTATTCTCTAGTGAGATGGACTGCAGATTAACACTGACAACTCACTGAATATTTTGAAGAAAAAAGAACACTCTTCAAAGGAGCCATTGCTTACTATCCACTTTCATCAGTTCTGTATTGTCCTTTACCAGCAATGCTGAAGAAACACAGTGGCTATGATCTTTTCATAGCATATTGAAAGCTCATATAGCATATTATTCAACACTGTCAGAAATATTGTTTTTAATAGCTATTTTCTTTTCCTGAAATATCTCTTTTTCCCCCACTGAACTTTTATTAAAATATATAGTTTATTATCATTTTTCACCAAGAAAGGTAAGGCAGAGTGCAATAAGTGGCATCTTATTTTAAGGCGGTCATTGTACCTGCATATATTTGTATTATGATGCTTTAATTTTGTAGGAGTTGTGATGGCACAGTGGTTAGAATGCAGTATTGCAGGCAAACTCTGTCCACAGCCAGGAGTTTGATCCTATCTGGTTCAAGGTTGACTCAGTCTTCCATACATTTGATATCAGTAAAATCAGGACCCAGATTGTTGGGGGCAATATGCTGATGCTGCAAACCTCCCAGAAAGTACTCTAAAGACCACAGAATAGTATATAACTCTAAGTTTTATTTCTATTGTATATATTTATTTACTTTTTTATTGCTGTTACTGTTTTATAAGTGATCCACAGAGGAAAACATTTGTAACACTTCTTTATTCTTCTGTTTTGCTCATAACTGTGATCCTATGAGGTGATTTGGATTGAGAGAGAGAGTAACGTGTCCAAGTTCAAGCAATTGGTTTTCATACCTGAGGAACTCATAGTCTTCTGGCTTCTAGGCCAGCACTTTAATCATTACACCAAACTGGGTCTCTAAGATCACATAAATTTTATATTATAGAATGAAGAAAATTGTTGATATCTTGGCTCAGAAATAATAGATAATTCAATATTAGATGAAGTAAAACCAGACTGTTCACTGAAAACAATAATAATGAAGCTAAAATGTAAATATTTGGGTCACATAAAATGAATGTAAACATCAGTGCGTGAGATTTAGATTTTCTGGAAAAACTGAAGAAAGTTGAAAAAGAGGCCAACTGAAATCAAGGTGCCTAGATATTGTCACTGAAGACATAAGCAGGGGCTTGCAAGAAATCAAAGAAGCAGATATTGATATTCCTAATAAAAATGCCCTTCAGATCACAAAAAATAAAAAAAATGATTGAGTATATGAAAAATAACAAAATTGAGCAACTGGCATGAGTTTAAATTGCACAATAGAATGTTATAATTGTCTAGCTTGAAAGAACATTTTTATACTGGAGCTATACATTTCATATAACGGGAAATACTTAAAAATAACTATTTTTTATTATTTTTTCATATTATATAGCAAATAGAAAAGGTTTATGTTGTAATGCATTTTTCTATAAGCAATACATACCAGTAAACACTTGCTTAGTCCCAATAGACAGTTCTCTGCTAATTCTGGAAAATTCTGATTAAGTTCCTTCTCTTTGGTAAATCTATATTTTTGGGATGTGCATTATCCAGCAATTTCTAAATTCTGGGTTAATTACAATTATGGCTAATAGGACATAAGCATATGGGATTTGGCAAGTAGCTATTTATTTATTTATTTGTTACTCCTATTTCAAGGTACCAGATAGTTTACAAATATAAACATGGTTTTCTAGATTACCATATTAAAAATGTAAAAGTGGTCACACCAAATTCTATTGCCAAAACAATTTGTTTACCAGGTTTTTAAAAACACTGATATATAAAACTAGCATTTTCCAAACTTTACAGAGTAGACAAATAAGAAAACCTTCCCTTTCAAGTATTATTTTGTTACTGTAATTAAGCTTTCAGTTCTCCTATCCTAAAAAATATGTAGTTTTTATGTCCATGATATGACTGCCATACTTTCTTTCTTATTCTGGGCTTGCCAAACTGAATTAATGTTAAAACATAGAAAACAGACTACCAATCTCCCAAGGCTTGCTTAAGGAAAGCTCTAAAGTAGGTCAGTAAAGCATGTTGGGACAATTATATTGTAATCCAAATCCTTAAATTCCTGGAAGCAAAGCACCAACAGGCATTTACAGCACATTCATATTCTTTTAAGGTTTGTTGGTTAAAATTATGTTCTAACTCTGTGTTTGGTCATTCAATCTCCAGTCACATGGCTATATGCTGATGGCATTTTCATGTTGCCTGGAGTAAGTTTATGTGAAAACTCTTCCCAGACATTGCTTTCTTTTTAAAATTAGTTTGAAAAACTTAAAACAATTTCCTCCTTGATTTATTTAAATTTCTAAGAAGTCTCAACCAGCAAAGTCTAAAGCAAAATTCATTACCATTAATATTAAATAATAGAACCCTTCAAATGTTAAGATTAGAGTTGTACTGATATTTAAATTTACTTAAGGTTAATTAATACTTAGTAGGAAAAAAATATTAAAAAAGTGCTGGCACAGGTCTTGTTGAAGTTAAATCTGAGGAGTCCAGTCCCAATGCAAGATGATTACTATGAGGAACAATGGTGGGTTTCTACTGGTTCATTCTGGATCAGACAAACTGGTAGTAGAAATGGTGGGAGGTTCCACTCACCTGCCCGGATGTCATCATGGATGCTCTGTGCATGCGCAGAAGGTTCGGTGCATGTGTAGAAGCACTGTGCACGAGTGCTATAGATTCCAAACCAGTATCGAAAGTAGGTGGAACCCAATACTAAGCTCATCATCATGTGTGGTATGAAAACTGCTATTAATTGGTGTTATTTTGGTTACACCTTTATTATGTTTTATTCATTTTATCCAAAGATGATCATTGTGTCAGCTAAAATATTTGTCATCAGTTCCATTTAACACAATGTTTTTCATGATCTCTCATTTTTTTTCCATGGTTAAATTCTAGCAGGCCTCATCAAAGATATATTTGCTGATATGGCCAGTATGAGATTTGCTCATCTTCTATCGGACTCCCATCATCTTTCTCTCTGGATAGTTGTCTTGGATTGCATCAAAGGCTGGACAGTTTTACAGAACATTTGCTTATATTTCTAAGAAGTTGTGAGACTGCTAGTAGGCCTATTTATTCTTTAAAAAAGAACGAATAGCAAAACAGATTTAACACATGCTTCCCCTCAAGAATGAGAAAGATAATAGAGTTAGGAGTGGAACATAGATGGGTAGGGAGGATCATTCAGTACAAGAACTTCCAAGTTTTTTTAATGATAAATAATTGTATTTATTTTCAAAAACATAATAATCTCAAAGCTCAAAATAGAATGATAATTATTTTATTTTAGAAATGGCCGCTTTTGCCTCTGAATTATAGTAGCAAACATTTTCAATGCCCCAGAGTTGGAATTGAGGCTGATTTTTTTTAACCTTACCCTGTTGAATAATAGTTGGTAAAACAATTTGTTAGACTGGAATATGACCTGGAACCAGTTAAATAGAGTGGATCTACTATGAATTACTGATTCCAAGATGGATTGATTGTCTATTCTAATTGCTTCCTTAGACAATTTCAATTTCAATAACTGACAGAAGCTTCTGGTTCATAACGTGAATAATGTCAGCTCCATGGTATGAGTATCTCATTGGGGTAAAAGCAATCCATTAATACTAATGCAAAACAGGTAAAGTAGAATTTATAATTGTAATTTGATAAGTCAGTTCAAATACATGCCAAATATTATAATATAAATATTCTAGAAATAAACAGACAATAACAAGGAATGTGTGAATCTGTGGATTCTTGAGACAGCAAAGCATTAATGTCACAAAAGCATAATCTCTGTAGAGCTGAATTTAGTTTTAGTTGGATATGGACAAATATACTGTACTGTATAGCTGGTCTTAAGGGTGGCTCAGCGGGTAAGACAGCTGAGCTTGTCGATCGGACGTTTGACAGTTCAATGGTTTGAATCCCTAGTGCTGCATAACGGGGTGAGCTCCCATTACTTGTCCCAGCTTCTGCCAACCTAGCAGTTATGAAAGCACGTAAAAAATGCAAGTAGAAAAAATAGGGACCACCTTCGGTTGGAAGGTAACAGCGCCTTTGGCATTTAGTCATGCTGGCCACATGACCATGGAGACATCTTCAGACAGTGCTGGCTCTTCGGCTTTGAAACAGAGGTGAGCACTGCCCCCTAGAGACAGAAACAACTAGCACTTATGTGCAAGGAAAACCTTTACCTTTACCTTATAGCTCATCTTGTTCTTAATTTTAATCATTTGACATAATAGATGAATTTATGTTGTTTATTGAATCTCACCCCTAAAACATATTACTGAAGAATTTCAATTACTGAAACAGTAAATTCAGAACTACAGTTAAAAATGTTCTAACATAAATCAATCAAATTACTCTGATGTTAACATTAAGGAATTAAAATTTGCCAGATTAAATAATGAGCTTTAGTCGCCACTACTTTTTCAAGCTTCAATACAATCTGAATTCAGAAACTGTGCCAGAGTGACATATAATTTGCATATAATTGTTATCTGAGCAAATGTCCTTCGAGCAAAAATTCAAAGCAATAAATAACTGTTGTTAAAATAAATTAAAATTGAAAAATGTCATGTCCTACTTTACTTCTTTTAGAATTTATTATGGCTTTATTACAGGTTAGGTTTTATCTGGACTATATGTTTTGATTAAAGTTCGAAATGATTTCTTAAACAAAAAGGTTTGGGCTGGAAAGGTTAAAAATATTTTTCTTTTCTGTTTTGTATTTTGATGCTATGTTGTAACTTTTTATTTTTAAGTTATTTTATTCAGTTTTGTGATCATAAAACAAACATGAAATTAGATTCTCTTAAACTATTGATATAATTTGCTGAAAATACACTTGAATACATTTTTGTATTCTAGGGCTTAGTTTATGGCTTTGCAAAACATGCATTGAATTTAGATAGGTAGGTATAATTATTTAGCTTTGATGAAATTGCTGCTGGCATCAGTTGTCTAGGTTACATCTGCATTCCATATTCAAGCACAACGGAATATTTTAGTGCTGTGAAATATACTTCAATAGAGATCTGAGATCAGATGCGAGGAAGAAAAGGATGTCTGAAGAAAGCAAAGTGCTTTATAGTGAAAAAAGATGGCATGCCATAGCATTTTCTGCAGGAACTGTCTTTTCAAGGAAAAAAAAAGATTGATTGCATGGTCACACTGGATTTCTCTGAATTGTTACTGAGAGGTAACTGTCACTCGTCCATTTTTCAATAAATGCCAGTAGAATTGCAGGTGGAATAATTATGTACCTTTTCTTGTTTATATTGTGTCCTGTTGTATCCTGATGGGAACTGAGGTGGAGAACAGTGGTGTTCTGTTTGCACTGTTCACACTGATACACTTGCAATTCCTAAATAATATATAGATAATGAAAAATTGATTTTTCACCCGAAAGACACGAGGGGGGGCTGTCGTCAAGGAGGCTAAGATCACAAGATAAATAATGACATATAAGTGGGCTGTGTAAAATGTTTAAGAGGTAAACAGAAAACTAGAAAATTTACAAGATAAGATACTTAGCTTTTGTTTTAGGTGCAGGAATAGGCCAGGTCATCTGTCAATCAGCAGATTGTTAAAAAATTTGTAACATGATATAAATTTTAAATTTTTCCATGTTATGTATTAAATATGGACCATAGAACTTTGGAAAAAAGGTTGTTGTAAAAAAATTAAGATATTACCCTTCCTATACCCTTTACCTTTTCCCCTACCCCGAGAAAACAAAAAAATGTATTGAAGAATTTGCATGATTGTGTGTATTTTGAGTTAAAAAAATATTTAAAATGGACATGAAAACTTTGGCATATTTGAAAAAGGAGAATTGAATTCAGATTCCCAATAGTACTGATCCTGAGATAATGGGTCATTAATTAAAAAAAAGCCATAATCAAAACTAGTACAGCAGAAGAATTCAATTAAAAAGATCTACTAAAAAAGAATCCCTGCCATAACCATAAAAGTGCAACTTTTATTTTTGGGAAACTGAAGTATGAAACAAAGAAAAGATCTTAGAAAATGTCTCAGTAAAGGAAAAGTCCCAGCAATTCAGCAATTCCAGGATGGATCAAATAAATGGGAGGAGCTGATTTTGATATAAGCAATAAAAGCAGTTGTTCCACGATGGGCTCATTTTCATGCTGTCTGCTACTAATCTCCACCTGGCACCTCTAGTTCAGAGTGCCACTCCTTACCTATCTGAATATGCTGTGTAATTTAATTGTGTGAGGTTCTGTGGATTGTTTTTATTATCAGTTCTTGATAATACTGTCCAGATTCCAGAGAGTTGCATTTTTAATCTCTGCTTTTCCATTTTGCTTCTACTCAGGTAGGGATTTTCCTCTCAAAATTAGCTCTAAATTATAGATCTTTCTTACCTATGCTCCAATATTTTAAGTTACTGTTTTATAATTCTGAAATAATGGAATATTTTGATTGTCAACTGAAACTTTATTTTTTTACTTATTACATTTATATGCCACCCATCTCCCTGATAATAAGGTGACAAATTGTCCTCCTTTCTGTTCCCTCTTTAAAAGTGTCCTTCTACATGTCCTCTTTTTCGATGTAAATCTCCATATTCGATTGATGCTGATACGATCCATTGCGTGTGATGTGACCTATTTGTATTTGATATGATAATTTGTCAAGGCTCCGTACAGTGCGGTGAGATGTCATTATGAGACGCATGAGCTCTGCACAGGAGAATTATTTTGAGAGAGTGTGCCATGTGCAAGTGGCTTTGTTTACTTCTTACCGAAACACAATAAGCATCCTTCTTTTCAATGTAAATAAGTTGGTCACCTTACCAGTAAAACAGCTCTTTACTGAGTAAGCATGCTCCCTTCACTGTCAATATATATGCACGACTAGTAAATTGAACACTGGGATTAAATATTACCTCAGCACTTCTTTTTAAACTTTTTTTTAAACAATTGCACAAGCACACATTTAGCCCATGTCACACATATCCATGAACACCGGTTTTCTATCGTATGGTAATGAGGATTATAAGAATTATTACATAGCCACGGACTTGTCATCTTAGAGAGGCCACATCTCATTGCTATAATGGGATCTGCCAGAATTGCAATTTGGGCTGCATCTAGTGAGAATTAGAAGAAAGACCCTGGCTGTCTTGGTTCAAAAATTCAATTTATACATGTGATATATTTGTGTCCCATCACAATTTATAGCATATACTAAGAAGGATCATGACAAAGTACTTGTGTAGTTTATAACTGCTGCTTGTTCCCACTTAATTTTGCTTATATAGACTTTTATTGCCCATATTTTTTCTCCTTTTTTATGGGTTCATAGATCCATGGGGATTTTCTTATAAACCACACTAGTTTTCAGAAACAAGCAAATTATGCTAGAGGAATTTGAATAAGAAGGCCCTTTTAAAAATCATTATTAAAAGGTGTCAAGAATGCTGCTTATGTTATATCTCCCTTGGGAAGAATTACTGCTTAGTATTGTCTTTGCTTCAAATTGGCCTCTTCTTTTAAACCTACAAAAGGACTTCATCTCTTGCCACCAGATTCCCAAGGCTCTTTAAATGGCTGACGTACAATGGTTTATATAAAGGCATGAAAATTTAAATTAACCTTACACAGTAGTGTTCATTCCCCCTGGGAAGCATTAATTTAATACTAAGAAATGCTAAGGAAAAGTATTGGCTTTACAAAGCATTCTTTTCCTAATACTTAAGGCTTTAAATTGATAGAAGTATTTTGAAGACCATATACTTATATTTTGTATTAATTGAAAAACCCTTTGAAAAATCTTCCAATCATTCTTTTTGGCTGGATGCATTTCTCTGTTTCACTGATAGCAAGATCACTCCCTGTCCTATTTAACCTTTCCAACACACTTTTGTTTCAAATTGGAGAAAAGAAATTATTTAGGCATTAAACTTGCCTTCCTAACAATCCTTAGTGGCATTATTATATGGACAGTCTGGTTTTCACTGATCCTCTCTTTATATAATTATAAGGGAAAAGGTCTTATAGAAAACAAAACCTGAATTCCCTCTTTTGTGGCAAAGCAATATTGAATCAATTTATCAGATCCTTTAGATGGTGCTGTGGTGCAAGGGCAAAATTAGGAAGATACCATATCTCATTGTTAAGAACAGATATAAAGAACTGATTTTCTGTGTTAACTGTTACTAGTGCTGGGCAAAGGCTGGAGCTACTGAAAATTGAGCCAATCTATTGATATGATCTTTAGATTGTTAAATTTGGTCCCATCCTAATTTCTTCTCCAGTTTTGGATCATTTATCATTCCAAAGCCTAATTTATAGGAAAAAAATTATACACTATAGAAAAAATTACTACAATTATAGGTGCTTGGATTTTAAATAGCATTAAAATAAATGTGGGCATTAAGATAAGTTAAAAAATAGGGAAGAAGAGCACTGAAACTATGTAAAGGGTATTTAAATATGATAAGTTGTTGAAGATATGATCTGGTCAATTGTTCATAAATTATGTGTGGGGGAAAAACAATAAAATTGTTTTTTTTAATAAAATAAATGTGGGCATACACAATAGGAAAGTGATAAGTTATAAAGATAAGTTTATCTTTCAATGACCAGGCTTTCACTTATTATAATATGTAGATTACAATGGCAATGATCTGTTAATTATCTCTTCTTTAGACCCACTTGCAAAGTAAATCTATAACACCTCTGAAATTTTGAAAAATTTTATGGTCCAGCTATACCCGTGATGGCACAGGTGGCACAGGTGGCACATGGAGCCATATCAGTGGGCACATGAGCTCAGCTCCTTCGGGCCTCTTGGTCCTACCAGAAGTTAGCAAACAGGCAGTTTCCTGCCTCTGGAGCAGCGGTCTCCAACCATGGCAACTTTAAGACTTGTGGACGTAAACTCCCAGAGTTCCTCTGCTAGCTTTGCTGGGGGTTAATATTAAAACTATAAAATGTATTTTATGAAATATGATAATTGTTGACAAGAAAGATGAAGTGATTTTAAAAAAACATTAAAATTTTTAAAATCAATAGTAAATATATTGTATATATATATATATATATATATTGTATAGAATTTCAAAAGAATACTCTGGCAGTTATAAAGAAAAACCTTTGCTCTCAACAGGTCTGAAGTGAGATCTACCTCATAGGACCTGGCCTGATGATGGTGTGTGAGATCACATCGAAACGTTGCAGGTATATGCAAACCTTTACACGGAAAGAAACCCGAGAATACACAAATTTATATATACATATATATATAGATAGATTACCTAATATGTAATCGACAAAATAAATAAAATAAAAATAAATAAAATATTCACAATGTTATCTGCCTCCTTCTGCTTTCCCACAGATGCCCACATGGGAGGGGTGGGGAGACACATTTTCCTAATTGGAAAACTTAGACCTGGGGAGAATGCTTAGGCTGAACATTGGTAGAGAATTTTTTCAAAAAAATCCACTGGTTAAAAAAAAATTGTGCCAAGAAAATGACAGGGACCCTGTCTTTTTTGCAGTTCCCTAAAGCATTTAATTGACAACCGTGGTTTTAAACTGTCGCCAAGCCCTCCGAGGGACACGTATTTCTCACGTTTTGCTCCCACGGATTCAGTGCAAAAGCAGACAGAATATGGATGAGAGGACACATCTGTGCACGATGAATGCTTCGTTCGGCTGCTTTTATTGTCTGGCTGGCTGGCTGGCTGGCTGGCTGTCTTTGTAAAGTTCGGGACCTCGAGAAGGGTTGACATCTTGACATCTCCAGCAGGTGGCTAAGCCGCTTCCTGGCTTGCCTTCCTCCCAAGGCCCAACAGGGGTGGCCAAGGGCAGCTGATGCGATCTCTTTCCTGCATGAAGCAGCCTTCCTTGTACAAACACACGCAGACACAACTGCCGAGATTTTCTCCGAGGTGGATTTTCAGAAAGATCAGAACCTTTGTTCAGTCATGATCAGATTATTAGGTCATTATTAGATCATTAGGGGCCAGGAGCAGGGGTGAAATGCTACCGGTTCGGACCAGTTCGGCAGAACCGGTAGCGGAGATTGGGGCTGGTTCGGCAAACCGGTAGTGATCGCTGACTGGCCACACCCCCAAACCGATCTGTGGCCCTGACATGCTTGCCTGCCTTCCATGCTGCCTTCCCAGTGTCCCCCTTGGCTAGCTTGCGAAGGCAGGCAAGTGGAAGACAAGGCAGAAGGCAGACAAGCATGGCAGGGCTGCGGGGAAGGAATTAGGTTGCTACCTCCCTTTCCTACAGCCCTGCCTTCCATGCTGCCTTCCCAGTGTCCCCCTTGGCTAGCTTGTGAAGGCAGGCAAGCGGAAGACAACGCAGAAGGCAGGCAAGCATGGCACGGCTGTGGGAAAGGGAGATTAGCAATTAGCAAC
>JANHFP010001595.1:347-17349 GCA_032468135.1 Calamaria suluensis
AGCAAATCGGGGAGCTCTTGTCACCACTCTTGCTGCCGCACTCTGCACCAGCTGCAACTTCCGGGTGCTACTCTCTATGTTTATACTGTTACTTGCTTCCTTGAACGTCTTGACAAAATTAATAAATAAAAATTAATAAATAAAATAAAATACAATATTTACCTGGATCAATATGTCCCGTATCTGTCTGAATTTTTTTTCCCATTTTCTCTGCTCTGCTCTTGTGGTATAGGCTAAACAGGTACCACCTGAAAACTGAATTCCCTAGGTAGGTTTCAGAATAAAAACATTTCCACAACCAATTATAACATCAGAGACATTTTTAAAAATAGCTGTAATAATAAGTACTAGCATTTAAAACAAGATGAATGCCCACTTCAAAAGAAACCTTGACACAAGAACTCATCAACCCCAAACTGACCTTCTATTGCAGCATTATGGTTGAAGAAGTCTCCTCCCTGCCCCTCTTCCTCATTCAGCTGACTACTCACCTTATATTTAATCATTTTTTAAAAAAATATTATGTGTATAATAGGTCATTCTATGGTACATGATAGCTTAGAAATAATTTACAAAGAAAACATTTCCCAGTTCTTTATCATAAACAACAACTCAACCTTTCTGAGAATCACTATTCATTAAATGAAGGAGATATAATTTGTGGATTCTGTAATCTAACATCATTTTACAACTCTAATTCAGGGTAGAGTCAGGGAGACTGGATGGAGCTGAGCATTTACTGGCCAGATGCCTTTCCTGATGCCAATGTGGAGTCCACAGCAGATATTTTTCCTTTGTGCCTTAGGACAGAAATAATTTCTGCTACCTAGGATTGAACTCTGAACCTTTCGAGTGGGAGGTGAGCATCTTCACCGCTAGGCCACCACACTCCTATATCCAATAACCAATAACTTAAAATAATTTATGGTTGCATAAAATGGGGTTTTAACCAATGTATACAGATTATAAATTTCATTTGCAACTGTGATTCCAAAAATGAGTTGGACTTTCCTCACTTTCTAAGAAACATGGTGACTAAAGAAGTTTATTCATTCATACTGCACACTTGAGAATGAGTGTGCAATACTTTTGGTAAGTAAACTTTCTTAAGAACCCTAGGACATGGCTACCAAACTTCGGGAGTTTCAGTGAGATCTTTGTAGGATCCCAAAGCATTTTCAAAACAAGAATGAAATTAATACTATTAGTATTAGTATTATAATTAGTATTATACTACAAAATATTCTTCCCCCTCTCTCTATAAATATTCAGAACACACATTCAGAATAGGCTAAATTTTATTTTTAGCTGCTAAAATAATGCGATGTGACAATTTCTGCTTACAGAGCTAATAAGTACGAAGACTCCTTTTAACATATTAACAATAATGTGAGTCCGCTTAAATGAAACATTTGGTTTTATATCTTCAACTTGTTTTTCTGATATCTATTTTTGTAGATGCCAAAGGAAAAAGAAATCTAAATATCCCGTCCTCCACTGGAATCTAAAACCTAGAACACGTTTACTGCATTGCGGCTTTGATTCTCCATGCTGGCGCCAGGTATGTTTTCATTTTCTAACTACAGGGATTCCAGGTGGAAAAATTTTGCTTGGAAACTTTGGCTATTTCTCTTCATTCAACAAGTGCCTGGATTGTTTATGCACTGAATTGTCCCTTGCCTATTCCTAAGAATAGTTTTCAGGCCTATGCCTTTGGGGGAAAAAGGTTTTTCCTATACACATATACTATTGTCTGATTGTTGAAATCTTATCAAAGCAATGTTATTTTAGTTAGAGAACACTCAGAACTACAGGAGGGGAAAATGGTGGCGAGGAGGAGGCAGCTGATTCCTGGTAAACCTCTGGAGAAACTGTTTTTTAAACAGAGACTTAACTACAGTGAGTCACTGCCTCCTTTTTTTGCAGCCTGAGGATGGGCTCAGCTCTTCACAACTTTGCCAGTGCTTTTGTTTTGACCTGGGAGGCTTACTTTTGTCTATTATATATTATGTAATATATATAAGTATAAGCAAAAATTGAGTACATAAAACGAATACAAATTAAAGAGAACATTAGGACAGGGACAGTAGGCACGCTGGTGCTCTTATGCACGCCCCTTACAGACCTCTTAGGAATGGGGTGAGGTCAACAGTAGACAGTCTTAGGTTAACATTTTGGGGTTTTTGGGATGAAACCACAGAGTCAGGTAGCACATTCCAGGCATTGACCACTCTGTTGCCAAGGTTGGAGACCCCTGATCTAGAGCATGGTCCACCTGGGGTAATGAATAAGGAGGGAAGCTGTTCTTGGGTGATGTCAATGCTACAAGATACAGCCCCATTATTGTACAATCTGTAAAACTCTGTAAATGGGAACACAAGATAATACAACATCTGCATCTCTGCTCTGAGAGTTTAAGATAGTGTTTCTCAGCCTTGGCAAGTTTAAGATGTGTGGACTTCCAATTCCCAGAATTCCCCAGCCAAAAGCATCTTAAAGTTTTCAAGGCTAAGAAATTGATTTAAGAATGCCTTGCTGTGCATTGAACTTTGAACTTCATCTCATCTTATTTCTTATTTTTCCTTTGGATTTGCTCCCTAATTGCTTGCTTAGATTGTTGCCTTGTCTGTTGAGCCACAAGGACTGTACAGTCTTTTCTCAGATCTAATGGGAGGTTTTTCCCCCAGATCTAATGGGACGTTTTTTTCCCTCATCTAGTGTGTGGAAGAGACTGAAGCTACTTATCTATACCCTGTGACAGATTTATAGCCTGGTAATTTACTCTTTGGCTGGCAGGCAGCCATGCTGGCACAGAAAAGCTTATTACCAGCTGCACCATTCACAATAAACTGCAGAGTAAGTATGTCCAACCACAGAATAAGTACAAGCAATTACACATACACACTCCTGCCCATGCAAATCACCAAAGAATTCCAGTTGAAAATATTGTAGTATGTCACAAGTACAGAAAAAAAAACCTCCTCTTGCATCACTCATTAATCCCTCCTTCTGTTGCTTAGTCTTGCCAAAGAAAGAAAAAGGAAGGAAGGAAAGAAGGAAGGAAAGAAGGAAGGAAGATCAAACATATGGGAAAAATGGGAGAATTAGAAATGGAAAATAACATTGTTTGGAATTCTTTCTAAATTCCAGGATTGAATCAGGATGATTTCCTAATAAATGCTAGATGAAGAGCAAACTTTTTTTTGTATCACAGGGTTGATTTGTGATTGGTAAAGGAAACTGATATAATATGTTCCCCAAATGAACCTACTCTTATGTATACATTAAATAGACTAAAAGAAAATTCAGCTTTGCTTCTTAGTATGTTCCCTGTCATAGCCCTTCTAGCAGCTTGCTTCTTAGTGTTTTGTTTTGTTTTTAATGTACAGGCTGTTGAACAGTGCTACTGCATTTATGATCTTTTGGACCTCTCATAAACATTCACGATGACATTTCTTTTTGTATTTTTATAATAAAGCTAGGTTTATCAGTAACAACCTTGTTCACTTGCCACTGAAAGCCACTTGTGGAACAATCACAAGATAGAACTATGGTCTTCATAGTCGAGTTCTTCTAACCTTTTCTGAGTTCATTGGATGGCAAGTATATATCAGAAACAGGATGCTGACTAGAGCAAATTCTGTTGATGTGATTGATCATATAGTCTTCTTATAGTCTTCCATATAATCAGATTGTTGATTATGGAAAGGATATTATGCAGAGAAAGTCTTAGGTTAGGTCTTAATGGGAATTGACGTTATTAATGTTTGACTATTTTAAACAGAATTTAACAGATACTATCACAAAAGTGTCAAGTTTATCTTTTTTAAAAAATGTACTAAAAATGTTCATTACAATAGTAAAATATGATATAAATTTAATAAGAAAGGAAAATAGAGCAAATAAAAGATGCAAGTAAGCAAAAGAAAGAGGAAAAAACCCTAAGAAAGTGACTACACCTTATCATGACAAGTATAAATAATTTCATTATTTTTTCACTTCCTCTTAATTAACAGATATAAAACTCTTCATCATATAATTCAACCCTTCATTATAGGCAAGTTCAATAAATAACATCTCTTCCAGTCCAGGTATCAGCAAAGTCCAAGCAGGCCCCTAAAATAATAACATTAATTAACAAATGTAAAACTCACCATTCCGTATCTCAACTGTTAACTGTAAGCAAACCCAGATTTAAAAGGCATAAAGTGGTCCCAGTATTCCAGTATAAACAAAAGGCTGAAATATAACATGATAAAGAGGGGAAATATCTCCTTCAAAGAAAGCAAGTTCACAAAGAACCCTTATTTAAGTGAAAAGACAATTAGATACTAAAGCAATTTAGATGCTGTCAGATTGGGATATATAAAGTGACTATGAGGAAAAAAGCATGTCAACTGTAAAACAAATCCAATACAAAGCATTTTTCCAATTCAGATGTCCACGAGTCCATAAAGAACCATCCAAAGTAATACATTCTATTTTAATTTGAATTGAATGAACCAGCTTTGCATTCCTTTCTTTTGGGTAAAACAATCTTGCTCTTTAATCCATTCAGAAATTGTTTATTCTCAAATTTCTTCTAAACTTTAAAATGCTTCTTTTGTATGTTCAGGAGGAAGAAATTATTCCAATTATTCTTTTGGATTGGCATTCTTATTTCCTTAATTCTAAAACCCTCACCTGATTTTTTTAATATTAATGACAAGTTCACATTCTCAGATTTTGTAGCAAATCCTTTTCTATAACAGCTTTATCTGGGAATAGACTGTTCCTAAGAAGAGACAACACAGCTGACATAAATGATTCAAGAACCAATGCAATTCCTCAAAAATGTCTCCAAATGCCATTGCAAGTTATCTTGTTATGTCTCCAATATTAAAAATAACTTTTCTTTCCAACAAAAATATAATCTTTATAATTAATTTTATAGTCAGAATACCCCAAGTCCAATGTCCATATGTTTCCAGAGCCATTAATCTGTTTAAAACTTTCTATAGCCAAAACCCTGTCTTGCTTTTTGCTGTTTGCTTTGAATTCTTAGAAAGTTTCATTTTCTTATATTAAGGATGGAAGGTACTAGCTTTG
This sequence comes from Calamaria suluensis, assembly GCA_032468135.1. Classification (NCBI taxonomy): domain Eukaryota; kingdom Metazoa; phylum Chordata; class Lepidosauria; order Squamata; family Calamariidae; genus Calamaria; species Calamaria suluensis. Next base: position 5,436 of record JANHFP010001595.1, read on the forward strand.
TCATTTTAAATGTGTGCCTCTTTAAAGTAGCCATATGCAATTTCCATAAGTGATTAGCAAAGGAAGTATGTAAGGAGTCCTTTGAAAGCTCCAATTGCAGCTGGAGCAAGTATGGAAAATTCCTTTGGCTACCTGGTCTCCCACTCTCCAGTGACTGCTGCCTTGAAGTCTCCTTGTGAGAAACAAGTATATGGAGAGCAACCTGGGCAATCTCACATCCTTTCTTTGTCCAGAAGGATCTGATCTGCTTCTCAATTCCATGTTCTTAGCCACAATTTTCAGCTCCATCTTTCCAGAGATGTCTTCAGCCCACCATTCATCACAAAGTCATTATTTATAAGTTTCAATTTTATCAATGTATCCATAACAGGCAAACTCTTATTTTGAAAATATTAATGTTTATGGTATTGATTTTTGCACCTGTTACAATGCAGGGTGTATATGGAAAACACGATGTAGGGCTTTTCTGCAATGCAGCATTACGTATAGAAATGAAATCACTTTAAGGCATCCCTTTTCAAATGTTAACACTTTCCTCTGCTTTGACCATCAAGATGGATCTTGATGGATAAATCCCTCTGCTACTTATCCCTTCCATTTCAGGGAAATGCAGCACCTAATGCTTTCTGTCCATGAGTGGGTTCTCTTTGAGAACATGCAGTTCCCACTGTTAGACAACTTACTTGAACCCCTGGATTTTCACGTCCCCTTTTACTTATAGAATATAAAATAACAGAGTTGGAAGGGACCTTGGAGTTCTTCTAGTCCAACCTCCTGCCCAGGCAGGAAAACTTGATGTCTTTCTTTCTGGTACCATTAGGATAGGAAGGAAACATTCACAGTTGCACAGTTTTTTCTGTCTAAAGGGGGAAAGTAGTAGAAGGATTATCAATTTTATCTGCTTTTTAAAGATTTCCATTTCACAACTGTGTCACAGCTGAATCTGTAAAAAGAAGGAATCGGCCTCCCCATTGCAAACTTTCACCATGGAAGCAGTGACCAGTAACCATCGGGAGGGTGGCCACACAGCACAGTAGTGAAGTGGCACAAAAGTATTTGCCACAATGAAATCAAAGGTAGGTGAATCAGCATGGTGTGCACCGCTGAAAGTATCAAATGCCACTTTTGATGTATAGAAGGAAAAGACAGAAGGAAGTGCCCTTCCCAGTGGGGTTGAGAATAGGTAACACTGGATGACAAAATTTGTCTTGATTGTTGCTAACATATTAGCTCTTCTACACTGGAAAGCAAATATATGACCCAAATTATACATTGGGTCAAAGATATGGTGTTACTTTCATTCTATGAATGGGATTTCTACAGCATGCTGCATCCCATAATTGGTTAGATCAGGTGGCCCTGATAAACTGGTCTCACCAGGAAAAAACACTTAATTTCTTCCCTGGTATAGCCAACAAAGTGAGGAGAGCCCATGCTTTAGAGCAGAGGTTCCCAAACTTGGCAGCTTTAAGACTTGTGGATTTCAACTCCCAGAATTCTCCAGCCAGCAGAGCATATGTGTGAGGGGAACCTTTATTACCTTTACCTTATTCATAAGAAGGACGTATATGTAGAATTTATCTTGTAATTGCATTTTTATATTTTTCAGCACTTTTCTTCATTTTACTTCATTAAATAAAACAAAGAGCATGTATTTGTGTGTATATTCATTATAGCAATAGCACTTGGGCATGTATACACAATGCCACAGAGCTTTACCACACACTCTAAGCGGTTTCCAGAGTCAGCATATTGCCCCCAGCAATCTGGACCCTCATTTTACTGAACTCGGAAGGATAAAATATTGAGGCAACCTTGAACCAGTCAGGACCAAACTCCTAGCAGTGGGTAGAGTCAGCTGGCAATTCTGCACTCCAACCGTTGTGTCACCTTGGCTGATATCTCTCCAATACCATCTATCTTTGCATCATTGTATGCAAAGATACATGGACCAGCATATGTCCATGTCCATGGACTGACAATGCCTTTTGTTCTTATAGTTTATCTCTTTTCTTTGAAGTCCTCATCATGCCTATCCAGCCACAAAATTCTGTTCTTCTCCTTCTTCTGTCCCACTGACTCTTCCTTCCTATATTTAGTGGTGATTCAGTCCCCATTCAGTCTCTCTGTATAACCAAACCACCTTAATGTACTTCATAATAGACCTAATAAATACTTGTGAGCAATGGCAAGAAATGAAATTGTCTCAGATTTATTTTCTTTTTATGTGTTTTCATAATTATGGTGAAAGAACAGCAGATATCCTAACAAGAAAACATTAGAAAAATATAAAAACAAAGAATAAGTACCATAAGCATTTTCCATCCAATTTGGCAGAATTCCCTTCATTCTTAGAAAAATGAGGAATACTTGAGCACGTATAATACTTTCCCCTACACAGCGTTATTAAAGCCAGCCTTAATCTGTGAATAGTTTCTATCATTCCATTCCAGAACTGTTTCGAGGCAAGATTTTAAGGTTAATGTCAGACTATCGATGTGTTTCATAGTATTCAGGATCCTTAACTAAGCCATAATCCACAATGACTCCCACTTAGGGGCTGATGTCTGCTAGACAGTATGTCTTTCCATCTGGGTTCTTTTCCGTAATAGCAGCTGCCTATAACTAACAAGTGCATTGTGAACTCTTTCACATGGAGCGATTCAAAAACAAAACAAGTGCCAAAACAGAAAGTGCAAGAAATCTGGGCCAGTTACTCCATTGGGAATAAAGCTCAGTAGCTGCCTTCCAGAAAAATTTTCATAGTCTAGATCAACTTTAGTGTTAGCTGCTCCCCCTATTGGAATTTGAGAAAGACTGGTACTTCCTGCTATGTATCATTTATTCCCAAACCAAAAAAATCACTAGAAGACCTTTAAAGGAATTTAGTTCTAATTACCCTAAGTTATACCAAAAAGAAGCCTACCGAAGCAGCCCTTATCCCATCTTTCCTAAGAAGCTGTGACTGAAGGAATAGAATAGTTGCTAGGCAACCCAGCAACACCTGTCTTTCTGGAGTAAAAGATGCAGTTACCAGGGCAACAACATCCTGTGTTTCCAAATACTGTCCTGTAATGTGGAAACTGCAGTTTCCATAGTAATCTTTTTGACCTAATTAATTCTTACTTGTGTGATCTAATTGTATTTTAATATTGACTTTTGTTTGCAAAAGCCTTTTCCTTCAAGCCACCTCTTGTCCAGCTCGAAATGTAGCTTCCCCGCTCACAGACTCAGGGCATAAGAGAGCTGCAGAAGCAGCAAGCAAAGCAGGTGTTTGGGAAGTAGTTACCCGGGCAACAGAACCAGGGCGTTCCGGAGGTGGTTGCTATGGAGAACTGGATGCTGACGAAGGCTTGGGAGACTGAGAAGACAAATTGCCCTCATCATTATCTCCAGGCTTGTCAATCATACATATTCACTTATTTACCTCCGAGAGGCAAACAGCACTAGGAGCAAAGAGCAAAAGGAGAACGTGTGTTGTGCTCAAGGCAGCAACGGTGCCAGTGTTAAACTTCACGCCAGGAGAGACAGTCACCACCCAGGATGGCAACCATCACCTGCAACCGGTTTACGGAAGAATATCAGCTCTTCGAGGAGCTGGGGAAGTAAGTTTCAGAAAGATCTGGGGGAAAACAGCAAGGACGACAAGTGTGTTTAATCTAATAGGAAATGTTGGGTTTGTGCAGAAAAGGGTGGTGGTTTGAAGCCTTGAATAAGTGCGGCTCATATCTCAAGGCACAGAGAAGGCAATGTAGTGAACAACAACCACAAACTCATAGGAAAGCAGGGAAATGCAGGCACTAAAGAGAGCAGAAAGAGTGCACTAGGAGAGAGAGGGTGGGGGGAAAAAAATCAGGGAATTGGCAAACATTACCAGCCTGCTGTTAAAATCAAGGCAGTGGAAGTAAGCATGGGAAGGTTACAACTGCTTGCTGACACTGTTCTCTTATTGGAATGCTGGTAGTTCTGAGCTGTCCCAGGCAGAGAGGACAATGCTCCTGTATAACAATTCTCTCGTGTTGTGAATTCGGGAGAAGTTTATGCTTCCTTTGTCTAGCAAGAGCAACTTCCCAAGGCTGGTACTCTCTTCCCTGGGAATGGTCAACCTCCGTCCCATTGCTTTTTTTAAAAAACAAAACAAAACTCAAAACCTTACTTCTTGTGAGATAATGATACAGCCACCTTGAAATCTCTGGGTAAAAGCACCCAAGTCGGTGCAAGAGAGTGTGCTATTTGGGTGCTGCAACATTGCAACGAACAGATGGGTCTATGTTTAATGTTTGCATCTTTCTAGTCATGTTTTTTGCATGCACAATTACACAAGCTTCTGTTATACTGTTAGTTTGCACATGTGTTTGACCAAGCCTATATCTGTGTGCATAAGGATATGTGTGAGTTCGTATTACAATATTGTTTACTGTCAGTGAAGCAGGTACAAAGTCACTTTATTTGATTAAATTTCTGGGAAGCTAACCAAGAGCTATGTACAGCTTTAGGGAGACAGTGTTTGGGATTGTATGTATTTCATTCTTTATAATGCATCTTTATAAGGCTAAAGAACATAATTCTTTATGTTCTATTTTCAATACTGGCAGGATTTCTGACTCTGTAAATGATGCCTGAATATTTGTGTACTTCCCCCCTTTTTTTGGGAACCATGTATGTATTTTTTTTGATGTATTTGTTATTGCCACTGTGCGTCTGTAAATGTATTCCTTTGTTTCAACTTTTCTGTTGTATGTTTGCATTTATTTTGTATTTGCAAAATATTATGGAAATATGCATTTCGATTTGAATATGTGGATGCTTTGTTTCTCTAAAAACACACACTGCTACTTTGCATTCCTGCATACATTTGTGTGGAAGTACTTAGGTATATGCAATTTATGCAATGAACCAAACTGGAAAAAAATATATATGTAGGACAAAAATTCATCATAAAGAGACAAGGACATTTAATTCCTTTATTAGCACATGCCAATGTGAATAAAGGGCCAAGATAAAGTGTGCCAAATTCCATACAAGTCAACTTAATAAAAGTTGATAAAATCAAATGGTTTAGATGTTACTGGTTTACATTTTTCACCGACCTTATATTTATATTCACATACATTTTGGTGATTAAATCATGCATGGTTAGATGGTAGATGAGTCAATGAGCAGGTCTCCGCAATAATCGGAGACACGTGTTTCATTCCAATCCTTAGCAAGCATTCCTAAGCATTGCTTTTTCTTTACTATGCACCTGGAAAAAAGTCAAGCTCAGTTTGTCAGGTGATTTCTAAAATGCGGACTAACTCTCCTATAGGATATTACTTGCAAGGGGGATTTGCCCAGGAATTCGGCAGAATGTACATAAGAGTATTGCAAGAGAGCAATGCTTCCACGGCGCATGGCTTAGAAAGGGGAAAAAAAAGTGGGCAGCATTTTGAGTTCTGCAATAGTGATTCAAAAAGCCGTTGGTTTTGAGTGGCCACCAAAGTGTTATTACCATTTGTGTTTTGTTTTCTCTCTGTTTCTGCTTGGAACCTCATTCAATGTCTATGAGTTCACTCAAGAATATATATATATGGACAACAGGGTGTGGTGTAGCTTCCATTTTTTTCTCTTCCTTTATCTTAGCACAGGTGGGAGATGGAGAAGCAGAAGAAGAATGTTATTGCCGTGGAAGAGCCCAGGGACAGTTGAATGCTTTCATGGCAATGAAATGTTGCAGTTTATGATGTGCATGTGTGTGTGTTGTGGGGGCAGGTGGGATATATAAGTTGCACGAGGAAGACTTTATCTTTGCAGATCAGCACCTATATACTGTGCATCTATTGCCCTAAATATCCCATAGTCATTTGGTCTTTTCTCTTGGAGCATATGCACCAAGACAAACTCCTTGTGTGTCCAATCACACTTGGTCAATAAAAAAATCTATTCTATTCTATTAATGTCATCTAGCTATTGGTTCACAATTTTTCCTCATCTTATTGCAAATGCCCAAATTCTTAGCAAGGAGGGTCAAACCAATAGAATTTTGTGGAGGGGATCAATGTAACTTGAGGCAAGCTTATGGAATTGTCCTGCAATTACATATGTAGGACATAGATGGAGATGGTCTTATGTAAAATGCAAAGAATCATGTATTTACACCATCAATGTACATTCATACACACCTGTATTGGCTACTTATGTCCTAGTCCTTAGGCTGAGAACCCACTGTTGTGAAATACGTTACAAGAGAATATTTAAGGAACTAAGGGATTAGGATTTAAATTTGGATAAGCCATTATTGGCATTATTTAAAAGTATTTTCTTTGGAGAAATATCAATGTCATGACCTCCTCATATTATTTCAAATATGTAACAAAACATATTATTTGGATTAAAAAATGCTTTAATTTTACCTCATAATGAGCTCCTAAATGCCGCTAGACTTAAGGTGGAAACCTTACCTAGTGGATAGAGTTGGCTCAGTCATTCTCTCACAGCATTCTTTTTGCTTGGGTGTTTCAAAGATTGGTATATCTCTCTCTGATATCAGTGGGAAGAGGGGGGAGGAGGGAGCATATGATGTAATGTATGGAATGGCTGATGCTGTGCCTCTTACATACTTGGGAATATGTCACTGCAAACATATAATGTGGAACATGCGTCATGATGTCAGAATGCTTGTGCTGTCATTGTGATGACACTTAGCTACTGTGGATGCCTATGACATAATTGACTGTAGGAGACATTTTCCCTACCAGTTGTCCTTTATATTGTTGGACCACAATTCCCATAATTAATAAACAGTGTGGTTAATATACAATACCTGCAAAATGTCAGGTTGGAGAAAATGGCCCTGTAGTCATATGCTATTATTTGCTGGGTGGTCAAAGAAGCTGGCAATGCAGCTCTTTATGTTATATAAGACAAACATACTTGAGGTTGAGAAAGCAAAATAATGTTCTATATTTATATTTGGCATACTAGAAACAAGGGGGGAAAAACAGATTGAGTTAATATCTCTCCAGGCTCTTCCGCTGTACAAAGAATTTATCAAGGAAAATGTTTTCATTCAGTAATTATATTTCTGAATCGGCTGCGTATTGAAAGATTGATTTAAATTAAAAAAAATAAATATGTCTATTTATTAACAATTCAAGAGATGGGTTAATTAAAAAACTTTTCCAATTGATTTTTTTTTAAAATATGGTCAAAAGGGGGAAAAGGCTTTCTAAAGTGATCCTGAGAAAAGCTAAAAATCTCATTCTTTTTTTAAAAATGTCTTGTGCTGGAATCTTAATAACTGGAGAAGTTTCCAGTATATTCATGTTACACAAAATGGCCTTGCATCAGATCCGAAAGGCATTATCACAATGGTTTATGTGACCAAAGTAAAGGTAGGGCTCTCTTAGAAGGTATATAATGCTATTATTTACATAACTGTGTCAAATGTCTTTCAAGACACCATGCTCTTCCCGGCAATCACTCTTGCAGTAAAATTACCTATACTGGGTAAGCAATACAGTTTCAGATAGAGAGTGTTCACAGAAAGATTGGGGTGGGGAAAAAAAACCAAGAGTAAATTGCATTGAGCAAATATGATGCCTTGTTTTAGAAGGCGGAAAGGTGATCACACTGATTATCACGTAGCACTAAACTAGCCCTGCAGACTCATGCTAGAAATCTCTCTTGCTAAATGAATTATTTACACTTTGAAAATCTTGCTTTTCTCTGATAAAAAGTCCCAGAGCAATGAGAAAAATATCCTCAGGTCAACAGGCTGTACTCAATGACTCATTGGATCTTTTCCAGCTGTAAATTTACAGCTTATTATAATATTGAAAATATGATTGCATTCATTTGTTCAACTATCTAGATTCATACAAAACAAGTTCCCCATGGTTCTAAAGCAGTTCAGACAAACTCAGGATAATTAGAGAATTTTCAATAACCTATCATTAGTTGCCAGCTGTTGCCACTGGCTAAGCTAATGTTCTTGACAGCAGTCTTTTCATCCAGGAAATCAATAATAAATTTACTGTAAGAACATAAGGATCTTGCTAGATTGGGCAAAACCAGTCCAGGATTTCCATGGTGACCAACTAGGTTCTCATAAAAAGCCATAAAACAGCAGAAAACAGTAGTAATTCTTTTTCTGCTTTTTTAAACATTAACTTAGTCCTGCCAACTCTTCATTCATACTTCTGTGAGAATGCTCATATGTTCTTGTCACAAGGCAAAAGCAGGAATGAGGAGCCCAAATGTGTTGTGTGCATAGTACAAATTTATACACTGCATTTCAAATAAGGGGGAATAGTTATTACGGAACAAAAATAGTTCAAATTATAATAAAGCAGGGGTGAAATCCAGCAGGTTCTGACAGGTTCTGGAGAACCGGTAGAGGAATTTTTGAGCAATTCGAAGAACTGGCAAATACCACCTTTGGCTGGCCCCAGAGTGGGATGGGAATGGAGATTTTGCAATATCCTTTCCCTCGTGAGTGGGGAGGGAATGGAGATTTTGCAGTATCCTTCCCCTGCTATGCCCACCAAGCCACACCCACAGAATCGGTAGTAAAAAAAATAGGATTTCACTACTGTAAAAAAATGATTTAGATTTTATACTACCAATTACATATTTAATAAAATATTTGCAAGAATACTAAAACAACAGTAAACACTAAAATCTCCATGGTAAGATCATGCAGCAACTACATAATATCGAAACCTAAATTATAATCAACCTCACTACTATTCCCATAACTCATTCTATCTTATCCCCCCCCTCACACACAAACACACAATGAGAAACTAACATCAGAAAGATTATATCAACAACCAAAAGCTTCTGGCTCAATTCAGTTTTTAATTGGAAGCAAGGGACTGTTCTACAATGTTGGAGCCCTGATAGAAAAATACACACACACACACACACACACACACACACACTTATGAAAATACTAGATCCTCAAGAGGTTTTCCAGCTAGGCTCCAGAAGAATGCAGCCCTGAGGATGCTGTAGGAGAGATGAGCAGGCAATAAAAGCAGAAGGACAGGGTTAAGCGCACCATCAGTTTAGAGTTCTGTTCTCACAAGAGATCTAAATCCAGCCACTCATGAATCCTGTTGACCCTTATCTGGTGCCAATTTGACCCATTAGTATATCACGGTAATGTCAGAAGTTGAGTTCAAGATACTAAATGTTTATTGCATGCTACCTATCCGCAAGAATCTGATCTACTAATGGTCAAACCAAATTGGCACTAGGTAAGAGTCAATGGAATTCATGGCGAGCTGGACCTAGGCCTCTTGCGGGAATGTAAGGACTCCCAACTGACAATGTGCTTAACCTGCCTTGGGCCCCACCTGCTCATCTCCTAGGGCTACTTTGACACAAAACATATGGCTTTATACAGGCCAAACTCAGCACTTCAAACTGCAATCGAAAGCCTATTGGCAGCCCCTAAGCATTTTATTTTGCACACACTGCAGCTTTCCCAGTGGCCTTTAAAGGAAGCCCTACATAACACACATCACACTAATTTAATTGTGTGATAATGTGGGGATGAATTATTATTGTGAAATTTCCGAGTGCTGGACAAGGTTTAGAAATGCTTCTCTAAATGGTTAAGATACCAGGTTAGAAAGCAGAGGACCCCCGAGTATAAATCCCACCTTAGCTAAGAAGGTCAACTGGGTGAATTTGAGTCAGTCACTATCTCTCACCTCATATGGTTGTTGTTGGGGGGAAAATAGGAAGAAAGTGTGTTGGGTATAATTACCGCCTTGAGTTACTTATAAAAATAATAAAAGCAGGTTATAAGTAAGTAAGTAAGTAAGTAAGTAAGTAAGTAAGTAAGTAAGTAAGTAAGTAAGTAAGTAAGTAAGTAAGTAAGTACATAAATCTTTGCACATACATATGCACACACTAAAATGGGAAAGAATATCCATTACACTAGGAACACTAATGCCTTGACATATTTTTTTCATTGTGGACATAACCCATTCCCTTTTCATTTTCATAGCCTTTCACTTTTTCTAGCCCAACAATATATTTTCCTTGGTGGGTTAACCACATCTCTCCATGATATTCCACCCACCGCGCACATACACGCATAAAGGTGCACAGTTGGCTTCATTATTTCTGGTGTGCCATTTGTATTTTTGCATGGTTTCCACACATTGCCCATCACAATCCCAAAATCTGTCAGTTCAGGCTCCATTTGTACATATTTGAAGTTAATATCATTTTGTCTCATTATATATTACACTATATTACATTTTATCGTTTAAAATTTTATGGCTGATTTATCCAATCTAAAGAGATGCCTTGGGATTTCATCACAGCTGTTTAATAATTTAGGTCATTGGGAAATTTGATTACTTCCCATCCTTCTCTTTAGTTAACTGTGAGCCACTTTAAAATCCCCGTCCAAATATCAAGCTGAATGCTTTCTTTGCTAGATGCGAATAATTTTCCTGAGTCTTCAGGGTAATCACCATGGGATACTGCCCAATCTTAGAAAGTGCCTTTGGGTCAGATCCCAACAGACCTGAAAGAAGACAATTTTCAAATGGCAAAATAATGGTATGGAGCAGTGGTGAAATCTGAACTGGTTTACTACCGGTTTGCTGGTTGTGTATGAGTGCCACGTGCCAAGCGAACACACCAAACGCACGCTCCACTCGCCTGTGCAATACACACCAAAAGGAGGGTTGCGAAGGTAAGTAGAACAGCGGGGGGGGGGGGGGAGGGAATCAGCTGTGGCACACGATCTTTAAAAAAACTTTTTAAAGCATTTTTTACTACTAGTTCTGGCAAATAGGTAGTAAAAAATGCTTTACAAAAGTAATAAAAAAGGCTTGGACGATCACAACTGTGCCGCATGATCATCCAAGCCACTCTTTTTTTTACTTTTTTTAAAACATTCTTTTATTTCCTATTCACCCAAAATGGTAGTAAAAAAAATGTTTAAAAAGTTTTTTTTAAAAAAAGTTCCGAAGATCAACTGAGCGAAGTGCGTTGATAGGAACTTTAAAAAAAAAACTTTTTAAAGCTTTTTCAGCTACCTATTTGCCTGAACTGATAGTACAAAAAAATAGATTTTGAGGTCTGTTAGCCTCTTCTGGTGGTTAGCAGCAATCCTAAACGGCTCTATGTAGCCAATGACATATCCCCCTTACTGTGTCTATTCCTGAGTAGGATGATTCTCTTTTTCTCTGTGCATAACTGAGCTGAGCATACTTCAAAATGACTGGGATACACTAACAATGTGTCATGCAGTACTTCTTTTCTCCAGCCATATATTTTCTCAGGCTTCCATGTGAGCCTAAACATGGGAGGGTTGTGTGTGTGTGTGCTGCTTTAAGGAGTTGACTCGTGAACCTGAATACAACTCATAAACTGAAGCAATTGGAAGTTGCTTCAACAAAGGTGAATTTCTTGCATTCACGCAAAAGCCAAGGTACTTTTTTCTCCAAATAATTTTCAAGGTAGGTGTGGCCTAGTAAATTGGAATTTAGAAATGTAGTGTCCAAGAAGTCTAGTCCACCCTAGTGAATTCTGAGTACCAATAACTGTATTCAGATGCAAGTGTTTCATCTTAGCTTCTGCCACAGAGCTGTCCTTTCCTGGACAGGAGGAAGAATGAACAGTTATCTCTCAAGGACACTTCAATACACAGCAGTATAACAAGTTTAATAAACAAAATTAGAAAGAGGACAACAAAACCTAAGAGGCTGGTTAATGATTCCAACTCAAAGTCCATTGATTCCCTTCCCCTGCATCCTCTCCATTCACCATTCCTTTATAGAATGGCTCAGGGGTATTGCCTATGTCATAGGTTCCCAAACTTGGCAGCTTTAAGACTTGTGGACATCAACTCCCAGAATTCTCTAGCCAGCTCTGCTCTGGGAGTTGAAGTCCACAAGTCTTAAAG
>JANHFP010001595.1:23607-37689 GCA_032468135.1 Calamaria suluensis
GGCAGCCCCTCAAATATTGGAACACTGCTATCATGTCTCCCCTGGTCCTTCTCTTCACTAGACTGGCCATGGCCAATTCCTGTAATCCTTATCAACCTGCACATCAAAGCAGCTTTCTAAACCATCTGTTGGTGCTTGAGGATTGGCTAGCGACATGATCTAATCTGGGTTGGTCACCAGAAATTTTGTCTTCTGAGCTTTTGGACTGGTACTGGACTCCATCCTCAGGGAACTTCTCCATTTTAGTTATGTTATGTTTTAGTTAACTCATTGAATATCATTTTCTTTCATTCCCGCATCCTCGGCTCCTAAGTACCTGGTAAACTGGTGGCAAATCAGCACTCCTGTTGACTGACAAGGGCCCCTGTTTCCCAGGCTTCAGGCATTTCTCTGGCTACCTATTCAAATATGGGCACCATGGAGACTCAGTGGATCTTGATCCAGAACTGCCCTCATCCACCTTCATCAAGTTAAAGGAGAGAACTAGTAGAGGCCACTAAGTTTCAGTTTTGGGCTCCCTACCTTTGAAAAATCTTGTGAATCTCTTGCCCCAAAAATGGATTGTATCTTACCAATGACTGATGACTACTATGGGTGAGGTAGGTAATCATTTAGAAGATGGATATACCATTTGTGCTGGTTCACGTAGCAAATTAGTTACCTTAAGAATTAAGAGCTGTCTCCTTAAGAGATGGCATCCTGGGAAATGTAGTATTTATGTCATGTGGGTAATGGAAAATGTAGTCCAGGACATGTGATAGCATCTGTGAAATCTGATTGGCGATTGGGGGCCCACTAAATGTTTCTGTCGGAGGGCAGAATGAATTGCCGCAGAAGAGAGGAAAAGGCTTCCCAAAAAGGGAACAAACTTATCATCTTTTTACACTAGAAAATAGGACTATATTAAGAAATCAGAAGAATCTCATATTGCCTGTCAGTCTTTGGTTTGAGGATGCCTGAAAATAAACTTGATATGTATGAAAACCTGTTTCTAGAGTTTAGCTGTCTGTTCTCAATGAAGCCAGATGTCCGGAGACAGAACACCATTCAAACTGATCTTGATGGATTAAATGAAATTGAATAGAGATGAATGCAGTTACAAGTAACCTTCAATTTACAATTCGGATGATTGGCATCCAAGTTACATTACTTGGAACAGCTTATATCCTACATCCTACAAGGATACCTTTAATTCTATCAATTCCTTCTTGGGAAGGATTCAATAGGAGGATAAAAAAGCAAAATTCAGTCTAAAGAACTGGCTGACTGGGCAACCAACCATAACAATTGATCATCTCAAATATTGCTAATTATGTTGTATTGAGTTTATCTGAGGAAATGTCTAAAAAGCGCTGAAATACAGTAGACATTATTTACATTAAAATACTGCTAAGTACAAACAGAACTTTCCAAAATAGGAAAACTGCTGGAGGAGCTGCTATCTCTTAGACTGTAAAGAAAAGGGTGGATTTACTTACTTCTTCAAGATGCTTCCAATGTCCTAAAAGATAAAGAGACAAAGCACTGAAAGGAGCCATTGCCTAGGCAGAAGATTAAATTCTTACATTCACAAAATAAATGAATGAAATGTCTGGACAATGAGGCACTAAGTACTTCCATTTTTTTATTTTAAAAAATCCCATTGCTCTCTTTTCCCCAACTATTCACCTTCTTTAGTGAGGTATTGTTTTACTTTCTTGTCTAAAAAAAATTATACCCCATCTGAATCCAACACAATTACAATATTAGAAAAACAAAATAGTGCATCAATAGGATAAAAAAAATCCCCTCCATTTATGCTTCCAGAATAAAGACACTTTGGAAAATTCAAGTGATCATAATACTTTGTAGACTGTCACCAGAGTTGGGTTTGGACAACCATTTTTTTTTGGGGGGGGGGAGTTATAAGGAGTCCTGCCTTGGGCAGAGGATTGGACCAGAAGACCTCCAATGTCCCTTTCAGCCCTAGGAGTCTATGATCTCAACTTCCTGCCTGACCTGTAAGAGTTTGCTGGCTGGTGGCTGAAGCTTCTCTTCTATCTCCTGGATGACATGGTCAAGAGAGCCCAGTTCCTCCATGTGCTTGGCCAAACCCTCCTCCTTCCTTGCCACAATATCCTTCTCCCTCTCTTCCAATTTAGTCAATAGATGCTTCTCCTGTGCTTCTAACAAGAGTTGTAGCTCTCTGAATTCAGTCACCACATTTTTTTTCATTTTTTGGATGAGGTCCTAGAACAAGAAAGAGAAAAAGCAAAAGACATGTTTTTATTTTAACTATTTAATATTTTTACTTATATTTTAATTCTTATAATAATTGAATGGATTCCTGGAAGAATCCAGCAGTGAGGCAGGATAAACATTTTATATTAAACAGTTGTTGATACTAGCAGATACAGTTCTCTATCAAAAGAACTGCACACAGAGGAAGCTCCAGAGTCAGTAACCAACGCAATGTTATAAAATAGATTTATATTTACAATATATACACATAGTCATCAGTAACCATAATAGTTTAATTGACATATCATAGCTCAAATAATATATATCAGATAATACACTTAACAAACATAAGTTAAGCTATAAACCAGCAATAAACCAATACTCTTATCTTATGTTATAATAGAACACAATAGCACACAAGCACACAGATCAAAAATACCCATCAGGCTAAACAGGAGAATGCATCAGGCAAAAGAATACATCAAGCAACAGAATGCAGCTAGTTTCTCCTTCTCCTTAAATATGGTTTCTGCTACAAGCAATTATACCATTAGTATAATTACAGGCTACAAGTTCTTAAAGCAACCTCAAAAGAGATATAAACCAACATAGAGCAGTTTTTCAAACCTAACAAAAGTGTAGGGGGAGGAAGGTTTCTTTATTTTAAAAAAGGGCTCCATTTCAAATGATCTCACAAAAATTTTCTTGGCAATCAGGGATTCCAAAGAAGGAGGCAGAAAAATGTTTGAGTTCACAATTTTTTCAATAGGATGAAATACGGTTTGCATTAATTCATTGTATAAAAGAAGGCTCATGGGATATGAGCACTTAACCCAACTGTGGCTCATTCAGGCAATGGTGACATCTCAGTCCTCAGGTTAAGACCAGGTTATGTGCTCTAACACCGTCTTTAACTTTGAATATCCTTTAAGAGTCGGAACTTGTACTTATAAACAGGCTGCCTATTATTAAAGATGTTCTCCTTCCTATTAGCTCAGAAGCTCCTCACTGTTGGATCAATACTTACAAGCATCTCCTGAACTCTTTGCTCTGTGTCTGTTTTGTATGTAGCTATTTTTTCTCTCTCCTCCCTCTGAGCCTTCAGGCAATCCTCCACCTTGACCTGAAGAGAAAATACAAGTTTTTAGTTTCTTTTCCTTAAATAATTACATTGGAGGGAAGACCCAGTTAGAGGTTATATCCAACCATTACAGGGCAATTGGCAAGTGTCCGTATTTTGATCATGTGACCACAGAATGCCTGCAGTGATCACAAGGGTGAAAAATATTGTGTCACTTTTTTCATTGTTGTAACTTAGAGCAGTCAGTAAACAAATGGTTCTAATTAGAGGACTACCTGTAATGGCATTGAAGTGAGCTGCCTGAGTCTCCTGGTTGCAGTCGTCCCAGAAGCATCACTGAGAAATGAAAGTTTGAGCTGATCCACCAGGAATGTTTTTTGGGTTCTCCACTCAAGATTTGGGGGGACTCCATGACAAAGGTGGAAAGGGACCTGGCAAAGGGAACCTATTTCTCCCTCTGGCAATTTCCGTTGCTAAGCAAGACAGGGACACTGCAACCCTCATAAATACATGCCAGTTGCCCATCAACCCAATTTTGGTCAGTGACCACAGGGATGCTACAATGGTCATAAGTCTGAAAAAGGTCATGTCACTTTTTTCAATGGTGGTGTAAATTCGAACAGATACGCCAGATGAGCCCCTTTTTAGATCAGGACGTCTTACTCAAGCCCTGGTCACCTCCCGCCTGGACTACTGTAATGGTCTCTACATGGGGCTTCCTGTGAGGAGCACCCGGAGACTTCAGCTGGTGCAGAATGTGGCCGCGCGGGTGGTTACGGGGGCATCACGGTTCACCCGTGTGACCCCTCTCCTGCGCGAGCTGCATTGGCTGCCAGTGGTCTTCCGGGTTCGCTTTAAGGTTCTGGTTATGACCTTTAAGGCGACCCATGGCATCGGACCAGGGTACCTACAAGACCGCGTTCTGCCAGTGGTCTCCCACCAACCGGTGCACTCTCACAGGGAGGGGCTGATGAGGGTCCCAACGGCCTCTATGTGCCGTTTGGTAACCACAAGGAACAGGGCCTTCTCTGTGGGGGCGCCAACCCTCTGGAACGAATTGCCCCCAATACTGTGGATTCTCCCTGACCTAAGGTCATTCCGTTGGGAGCTGAAGACCTGGCTCTTCCGGCAGGCTGGCCTGGGATGACCATGGGGGGCCGGTATAGAAATTAAACAAAATAAAATAAATAAATAAATAATAGGGAAGGAAGGAAAGGAAAGGAAAGGAAAGGGAAGGAAGGAAGGAAGGAAGGAAGGAAGGAAGGAAGGAAGGAAGGAAGGAAGGAAGGAAGGAAGGGAATGGAATGGAATGGAATGGAATGGAATAGAATAACAAAGTTGGAAAGGACCTTGGAGGTCATTTAGTCCAACCCCCTGCTCAGGCAGGAAACCCTACACCACTTCAGACAAATGGCTATCCAATATCTTAAAAACTTCCAGTATTGGAGCATCCACAACTTCTGGAGGCAAGCTGTTCCACTGATTCATTGTTCTAAATGTCAAGAAATTTCTCCTTAGTTCTAGGTTGCTTCTCTCCTTGGTTAGTTTCCACCCGTTGCTTCTTGTCCTTCCCTCAGGTGCTTTGGAGACTAGCCCGACTCCCTCTTCTTTGTGGAAGCCCCTGAGATATTGGAAGACTGCTGTCATGTCTCTCCCGTCCTTCTCTTCATTAAACTAGACATACCCAGTTCCTGCAACCGTTCTTCCTATGTTTTAGCCTCCAGGGCCCTCATCGTCTTTGTTGCTCTTCTCTGCACTCTCTCCAGAGAATGTCTGCATCTGAGTTTGGTCCAAAACCCTCACCATAATTCTACCCCAGCTATTTATGGGTTCTTGAAGAAGAGCATCACAACATTTAGGAAAGGCTGAAGATTAAGCCATAGCCACATTCCGGAATCCACGCAGATTTAGAAAACGCAAAGGCCGTAGAGAAGATGCGATGTGAACTGGAAAAAAAAAATCCGCCAAGTTTAATTCTGAGATTCTTCCCTTTGATCGACAGGGGAAAAACACCCACTTCCATTCAACACGATACAATAATCTGCGATATCTGTTCTTTCTGCCTGGCCTCCCGATGGCGCAGTGCGCTCTGAATTAGCGCTCTGAGATTAAAAAAACAGAACAAAAAACCAGCTATGCACCCCTGTATTGTTTTCCAGATTAATTCCCTCATTTCATTTCAATTACTTTCACCCCCCTGACTTGTGGCTACAAAGGGAGGAAGAAATAATTCCCTCTGAACAGCTGCAGGAAAGAGGACAACAATGCCATTTCTTGTTTTGTACGGCTCTGGGTTTCAACATCCGATTCGAGAGATAATTTTGGGAAAGGCCACCGTCTTGGGAGGCTGGGAAAGGAACGCCGGAGCACTTAAAATGCAGCCTTCACCATGTTGCCGAGAGATTGTGGGAATTCTTTCATTATTATCATCATCGCTGTTGATGCTCCACATTAAAGCAATTAAAGAAGAGACAGCATATTATCGGAGCTCCAGCGAAGCTTCTGGTAGGTATTAAGAGCTGAACCGAAGCTCTTGGGACACTGATAAATGCTTATCGGGATAAGGACGACCCTGTGAGATGGGGAAGGCGACCCACTTTTCTGCACTTCTCCCCTACATGGTGACTCAATGTACAGATTACAAAAAACAAACAAACCCTCATTTATCAATTCAAGGCTCACTGTTACTAAATTAACAGAGTTGGAAGGAATCTTGTAGTTCATCTAGTCCGGTGATGGCAAACCAATGGCACACGTGCCACAGGTGGCACATGGATAAGGTGACCAGATTTTCACATTGGCAAAGTGGGACACTGTCGACGGGGTGGTCGGGTGGTGGTGGCAACAGGCTCGGTGGCAGAGGCAGTGGAATCCCTCCCTTCCTCGTTCCCTTACTCACTCATTGCTGGGACACCGTTGACGGGGGGTGGCCGCGGCAACAGGCAGTGGAATCCCTCCCTTCCTCCTTCCCTTACTCACTCCTTGCTGGGACACCGTTGACGGGGGATGGCGGCGGCGGCAACAGGCAGTGGAATCCCTCCCTTCCTCCCTCCTTACCAAGACACCATCGACGGTATGTGTGTGGCGGTGGCAACAGGCAGCGGAATCCTTCCCTTCCTCCTTCCCTTCCTCCTTGCTGGGACACCATCGACGAGGGGTGTGTGTGGCAGCGGTGGCAAGAGGTGACGGAATCCCTCCCTTCCTCCTTCCCTTAGTCACTCCTTGCTGGGACACCGTCGACGGGGGGTGGGGGTGGCAGCGGTGGCAACAGGCAGCAGAATCCCTCCCTTCCTCCTTCCCTTACTCACTCCTTGCTGGGACACCATCGACAGGGTGTGTGTGGCGGTGGCAACAGGCAGAAGAATCCTTCCCTTCCTCCTTCCCTTCCTCCTTGCTGGGACACCGTCAATGAGGGGTGTGTGTGGCAGCGGCGGCAGCAGGTGGCGGAATCCCTCCCTCCCTTCTTCCCTTACTCACTCCTTGCCGGGGGTGCGCGCAGCATCTCTTCCATTTTTGAATCAGCCGCGGGAAGCTGAGAGTGGGTGGGGAGGAGACCGGGTGGGCATGGCCTCCTCCTTCCTTGCCTGCTCCACAGCCACACTCAGCAGGAACAAAAATAAAAAGCAGGACTTTTTAAAAATGCCATGGGACGCGGGACATTTTGCTAAAAAGCAGGTCTGTCCCACGAAAAGCGGGACGTCTGGTCACCTTATACATGGAGTCATGTTGGTGGGCACAAAAGCAGAACTCCTGCACAAATGTACATGCCAGCCAGCTGATTTTTGGGTCCTTCTGGGCCCACCGGAAGTTGGGAATCTGCCTGTTTCTTGTCTCCGGAGAGCCTCCAGGGAACACTGCTATCATGTGTGATGACCTGGCTCAAAGCAATCAACGAAAAAGGAAGAACTTATGAACAAGCAGTTTTTGTTTCAAAAACCCAATTGCCTTCTTTCTCTCATGTTAGTTTACTTCCAAAAACCAAGACGAACTCTGTCTGCAGTCCAAAGGTAATTCTTAGATAACATGAACAAAATTGTTCTTAGGAAATCTTACCCAGGAAGACGAGGTCACCGAGAAGCTAGAACTGCAAAATTCAGCCTTTGATTCCAGCACTGCTAATCACAAACTGGCTAGCTTTAAAGGTTTTAGTAAGTAAGTAATTTATTGCAGTCAAAGACCAGATCAAAACACACATAAAGAAAATTATGCTTTACAAATATAAAGTTGAGTTATTGAAAGGTACAGTCTCGGGTACAATCCATGCTGTACAATATGTGTGTTTTGATCTGGTCTTTGACCGCAATAAATTACTTACTTACTAAAGGTTTTAGCTCAGCTGCTTCTCATTCCTCACCTCCTCCTGAGTAGACCTTTTTCTAACGCTCTTTTGTCCTTGCGTCTCTGTCTTGGATCAGGTGGGGGAAATGCTCCCAGTTCCTCTGAACTTCCCCTATCAGGCTCCACCTCAGCTCACTGGATATAGCCTGGGCCTGCTCTTCCCCATTCTCATCCTCAGCTCCAGCCTCCCCCTCACTGTTCTCTTCCAGCTGTTCCTCCTCGACCTCTGAGTTGGACGCTGACAGGGGCATGACAGCAAACTGTTTCATGGAAAGGCAGTAAAAGAAAAAAAGAAGTGAGTTACATTCTGCCCTTATACAACTTTGGGTTGTATTTGTGATAGATTGTTGGATTTTTTTTTCAACCACATCCCCTCTCTTTGCAATCATTCATGCCAAAGACACTCTAAGAATTGCCTCTGAAAGAAGAATTACTTTCAATTTAGGCAGATGCCAAACAGTCTGACAAATAGCAATCAATCTGTTTAATCCCCATTAAAGTAATGGTTTTGTTACTGCACATGTATTCCCCATATGTACACAGAGACTCACAATTCCTGATGGTTTCCAAATAATAGGAATGCAGACAGGAAGGGCATACAGACTGCCTCGACTTACAGCCATTTGTTTAGTGACCTTTCGAAGTCCCAACAACACTGAAAAAAGTGACATATGACTTATTTTTCACACTTGAGACTGTTACAGCATCCCTGTGACCACATGATCAAAATTCAGATGCTTGGCATCTGGCATGTATTTATGACTGTTGCAGTGTCTCAAGGCAGGGGTGAAATGCTCCCAATTCAGATCGGTTCAACTGATCCAGTAGCGATGGTGACAGGTGGTTCAGAGAACCAGTAGCAAAGATCCCTGCCCCTGCCCACTCTGTGCTTTTTTAATTTTAAAAGCATTTTTTTAACCTACATATTTGCTGGATTAGGTAGAAACCAATGCTTTTAAAATGTAACAGGAGCCTCAGAGGATCGCAGCAGCTGCACGATCATGGAAGGCTTCTCCCCTCATTTTAAAGGCTTTTTTTCCACCTAAGCATTCACTGGATTAGGTAGAAACCAATGCCTTTAAAATGAGGGGAAAAGCCTTGCATGATCACGCAGCTGCTGTGATTCTCCGAGGCTCCCTTTACATTTTAAAAGCATTGGTTTCTACCTAATCCAGCAAATACTTAGGTTAAAAAAATGCTATTAAAATGAAAAAATAAAAATTGGCCATGCCCACCAGGTCACAAGACCCACCCACCACCAAGCCATTCCCACAGAAGCAAAAAAAATACATTTCATCCCTGTCATGTGACCACCTTTGTGAGCAGCACAATCAATGGGGAAGTCGGATTCATTTCATAAACATGTTACTAACTTAACAACTGCAGTGATTCACTTAGTAATTGTAGTGAGAAAGGGCATAAAATGTGGCAAACTCTCTTAACAACTGTCTCACTTAGCAAGGGAAAGTTTGGACTCAGTTATACCTGTAAATAGAGGACTAGTCGTACACATGTTTTCACAGCAGTGATGAGTCTAAAGTCATGACAGTAAGGTTTTCAGCCCAGACTGTGTGGCAAGAGTAGGGGAACAGTAGATTAGGAATTAACATTCCAGATCCTAAACTCGTATCCAACAACAAGGACTTTAGAATTTTTTTTCTTTCCAACTGAAAAGCCACTACAAGTACATCTCACCATTTCACCTTCACTCCCTTCATGTTCTATCTCTTTTTTTAGGCTGAAGAGTTGGTTATTGCTATGAGCCTTGTTTACTTTGTATATTGTAAAGGCAGAGATCAACATTCTTTCAGAGAATTGTTTTAGATGGTGCCATACCAAATTCCTGCAGTTTACATCCTTTGCAAATATCTGCCCATTATATAATCTCTGGTGTTTTCTGTATAAACACCCTCCCCTTCTCTCCATGTAATAACCCCAAATGTTATAATTACTCAAAACCTATTAATTATCCAGGGGAACCATGTTCCTCGTTACATCCCTCTTAGAGTCCAGGTTTTTAATTTTTTTTGGTCACCAAGCAGTAAATTATTCTGGGTTTTCGTGTGTGCGCGTACAAACTTCTGAAGTTGAAGGGTGTTGTAGTTACCATCTCCTTGCATAAAACACATCCTTTTAAGAAAGAGCCTCTTCTTAATATAATTTGCGTAGCCATGGAAACTAGTCTCCAGCCATTAAGGAGCCTCTTTACAAGTTTGCAAAACCTGTGCTGGATGGGCTATCTCTCTTTCCCCGCAAGAGCTGCATTGTTATACTTTTGCTTTGCTAAAAGTCTCTGCCCCTCCTTGTCTTTAAGACTGGGGCACTAGAATGAAGTCTCTCTGGAAGACATGCTCCCTCCTGGGTTGGGGGTAGCCCTAAAGCCACGTGGGGAAATCTGTGATGTCACCTAATTTGCATTGCTAACCATAGAGATACAAGTACATCTGCTTATCAGTTGCAGCTAATGTGTCATGCCCCAATTACAGTGCACTCAATCTAAGCATGGCAGGCAGATATAAACAGCAGTATAGGAGACTGAATCAAGGAAATGGATATTACGAACTCAAATGTATTACGGTCAAGTGGGGATGGGAACCAGCAGCCCCCTGATCAAATCTAGCCTGGCACTACAGGTGCAAAGCAGCTGCAAGAGAGCTATAGCTCCAAAGAAGTGTGTGCAGTTGAAGCCTGAAAGCACTAATGATCTCCTTTGGGAATTGAGTGAGTATCATCTTTGCTTCCACCCACCTGCCCTCCTACTCCAGCCAGGTACTGGTGCCTGCTGAAGAGAAATTGTCACAGAAAAGATTCTCACTTCCTCCTCTCCGGCTGCTGGAAAAGCAGAGATGATTTAGACAAAAGCAATTGGAGGGGAGGGGGGAATGGAAAGGGAGCAGTGGCTCCTCCATGGAGAAGAAACGAAATATGCCTTTCCCACCATTCAAATTCAACCTTTGGTCCTCTGAACATATGGAGTATTAATTACCTACATAATTCACTGGGAAAGAATAATGCCGAGCTTCCCACGGTGAAGAGCAGGCAAGAGAGGATCTCAGGCAGCGATGTACTATCCTTGCTTTCTTCCGCTCTCCTGCCCACCAAACCCTGTTCACTTCCAGGCCTAGCTGCCACGTGACCAGGAATGGTGGTTTTGAGCTAGGAACCTTTGTGTGAGGAATCTGCTTCATTCTGCCAATGTCAATGCGTACCTGCTACTTTTTCATACCCTGCTGGGTTCCTATTTGAAATAAGGTTCCTATTTAAATGACCTCACCCTTGCACCCCAGTAGGAAATTCAATTAGTCATCCTTATCTATGGGACAAGCTACAGGGAGGAAGGCAGAAGGGAGCAGGTTTGTGCTGAAGATAGTAATAACAATAGCAATGGCACTTTCTTAACATTCACAAATAATAAGTGAGATATGCTGGAAGTTTGTATCAAGCACTTGGGCGACTTGGAACATTCCTGTAGTGTTCTTATCCTCACTTAGTAATAATGCTGTCTGTTTTCCCACACACAGAATGAACAGCTTGAAGGACCTAAACACAATGGAATTTTATTGCACGCTTTTTCAATCTGACATAACTTTATATTTTTGAAGTGTGTGTGCATGTATGTAGAATGGAGGGAAGTTGCATGTCAAAAGTATCTGGGCCATTCCCTGCTTATATTCATTTTGGGGTGGATCTAGCAGACTTTTTTCCTAGCAGAAAGGTTGATAATAGAAGGTAACCTGGTGTAATTGATATGTTCGAACACAAGTAATTCAGGCAAGGTGTATACAACACAGGTTTATTAAAGTCAACTCACTCACTCGCAAATACAAAACAGCACTGAACTCGCAGCCGCAGCCGCTTCTTTTATAGCTGGCGTTTTCGCGCCACAAGATACAAAGTACAGCCCCCTT
This sequence comes from Calamaria suluensis, assembly GCA_032468135.1. Lineage (NCBI taxonomy): Eukaryota > Metazoa > Chordata > Lepidosauria > Squamata > Calamariidae > Calamaria > Calamaria suluensis. The sequence continues at coordinate 35,155 of JANHFP010001595.1, forward strand.
TTGCTACAAAGTTCCCCGGCTTTTGCAAACAACCCTGCACCAGCTCTCTCCAAAACTAGCAACAAGCTTGCAACATTGTAAATATAACACACCAATACTAAGCAATTTTTAGTTGTTGTTGTTTTTAAAATGTTGATTTCTATAAATGAAGCCAACTATACCCACTGGAAAGACGTTTATAAAGATTAGGGTTATTTAATGAGAAATTTCCACCTTTGATGCCCATCAAGCTATTCAATAAACAGGGCAGATCCATCAAACAGGATCCCCAATGCTAATTTTGAAGTGTGAGCAGATTGAAGGAGAATCGGGAGGGTAAGCACACACACTGGTTCTTAATACTCTTCAAGAATAACTATGCTTGCTTAGCTGCCTGTCCTGTAGCAGCATTTCAGGATTCACAAGCTCAGGATTTTGAAAGTCAAACTACCACCAAAAGTGAAGAATCGATGTGCTTTCTGCTTTGAGACCCCCGCAGCATCCTCCTTGCTGCGACCCCAAAGTATGGCCTACAAAATTGTTATCTGCACATAATGCAAGGCTGTAGTTATGAAGGCAACAGCAGGGGAAGGGGGGGAAAAAAAGAGAAAGCAACAGCGGGGAGACTAAAGTGACAGGCTTCATCAGGTTTTCTTCTCTCCGGGAAAGTTCCTTGCCTACCGAAATGAGAAAAGCCAAACAGCAGAGGTGAGTGCAAGGAAGAGGAACCTCGCTGAATTCCTTCCAGGAGGCTGCTTCTCCTACTTGATCTGAGAGAGAGAGAAATAAAAAAGGAAACTTTGATCATCACGCAGCTTCTCTTCTCTTCTGCAGCCAAAAGAGAAATAGCCAAAGAGGCACAGAGTCCATTGCCAAGATAGGGAGGGGCAGCGCTTGTAGATGCCACCTGGAGCCCTACAGGTCATGGACTTCCCTCAGAGTCCCCTTCCAAGTGAATTAGAATGTTTGTAGAAGAGAACTTTTTTCCGTTTTGCACGAGAAACATTCCTTTTCTGCAAGGTCACTTTGACCCAGCTTCAGCCACCTCAGCAGCAGGCCGGCACCAAGAGGGAACCATCATTATGAGGACAACGTTGCTATTACAGGGCCATCTTGCCACCAGGGCTGGGCTGGGGTTGTGGGAGGGTGAATGAGACTCCTCTAATTAGTGTAATTGATACAGAATATTTTTCCTCTATCTGAATCTAATGAGCAACCTTGGGCCTTCCATTCTGTACCCGCTGAAATGAAGAAGACACTTTGGTGGGTGTGGCAGGGGAAAGATACTGCAGAATCTCCATTCCCACCCCACTCTAGAGGAAAGTTACTGCAAAATCCCCATTCCCTCTCCACCTCCTGGGGGAAGGATATCGAAAATCTCCATTCCCACCAGGGGTGAAATGCTACTGGTTCGAACCAGTTCGGTAGAACTGGTAGTAGAGATTGGGGCTGGTTCACAGAACCGGTAGTGATTACTGGCTGGCCACGCTCCCAACCAATCCGCGGTCCTGCCATGCTTGCCTGCCTTCCACTCTGCCTTTTTCTGCAGCATTCCCCTCCCCTCTTTGGATCGCCCTGCAGGGGAGGTCTGCCTTTGCAGAAACCGGGCGGGTGGTTTGTATAGAGGATTAGTGTGTGTGGGGGAGTGCACAGTCCTCCAGGCTGGAGAGTGGGGCAAGAGAATGCTCCAAAATTAGCTTGGGCGGAATGACATGAGTGAGTGCCATGCAAGATGTCAACTTAGCCACACCCACCAAGCCACGCCCAAACCATGCCCACAGAACCAGTGGCAACAATTTTTAGATTTCACCCCTGGTGCCACCTCTGGCATGCGTGCCATAGATTTGCCATCACAGCAATACACTATCCAGTGCCTCCTTGATCCTTGTTGATGTTGGGGCACCTCAGCACCAACTGGGCAGGTAAGGAGAGTTTCTTCCCTCCTTCCTTATCTCCTTTTGAAGGGGAGAGCAGCTGCCTCAGGCCCCACCAATGAAATGGGCTCCATCCAATGTGTGGCTCTGAATTGGAAATGACCTGTCAAAAATCTGATACTTTGAATGTCCAAAGGTGTCAGAACTATGAGGCTGCAATGAAGCACAAAGAACACACATATTTTAAAGAGACACAATTTGTGACCTGATAGACTTCATTTCTGAGGCACACAGGGTTACACTAATTATCTGACCACCAGAGAGCAACATACGTCTCCTACATCGATGTACCTGCACCTTTGTAGTTTACAACACTCGTCTTGATGTCTTGTAGCTTTCTGGTTCATTTCCCCCTGACAACCTTTGTTTGAAGTGGGCAATTCCACAACTGTAGCTTAAGATACTTCTCTCCCATGCTACTCCCACCTGTTCATGTGGCTGCCATGACTAAATGCCAAAGGCACACGGAACGCTGTTGCCTTCCCATCAAAGGTGGTCCCTGGTTTTTCTACTTGCATTTTTACGTGCTTTCTAAACTGCTAGGTTGGGAGAAGCTGGGACAAGTAACGGGAGCTCACCCCATTACGCGGTACTAGGGATTTGAACCAATTAATTACAAAAT
>JANHFP010001595.1:122976-142164 GCA_032468135.1 Calamaria suluensis
CTTAATGTCCAACTTTCACAGCCATACATTGCAACTGGAAAAACCATAGCCTTGACTATGCGCACTTTTGTTGGCAGAGTGATGTCTCCGCTTTTTAGAATACTGTCTTGATTTGCCATTGGGTTCTCATTACCCAAATACAAATACACATCTTAGCTATCTCAACAGCACAAAAAAAATCCAGCAGAACATTACTTCCACCATAATTTCAGTTCATGAATTAGAGGACAGTTAGATTTCATTCATACTACTGCAGTTCTGCTGATCTATGCAGTTCAGTTCCTAAGATTATTCAATGAGAAAATGTAGAGGAAAGATGGAATAACCCTCTACAATCTTAATGTTGCAGTGCAGGGCTGAGACCATAACTGAGCATTGATCTGGGTATTTCCCCTGCTCTGCCCACCTCCTGTGATTCCTAGATGTATCTGTCCTCTTCTAAGGCACAAATATCAAACTGCATGCTATAGCTATAAAGCTAAATCAATTAGAATGGAATACTAAGGAGACCAAACAACCAACATGCTTTAGAAAATGTTCTTTAGTGTATTTTTATTTCCCTTTTCCAACTATTGCTTGTAATTGTCTTCAAAACAAGGGCTGTCAGAGCTCTTCCCTGCTACTGTATTAAACTAAATCATTATGTGGCACAGAGGTAACGAGAAACGGAATTTGGTTGAAAAAGAGAACAGAGGTTGGCAGGAGCACATACATATATCAAGCCATTCTTATTAGCTTGGCTTTCAATAGCAGCGAAGGGACTTAGTGGTTGCACACGGGCTTCAGAATGAAAAACAATACAACCAACTTGCCAATTGAAAGGTAGCAATTATGGAAGAAAGCTTTTGCTCTCCAAATCTTGCTCATGAGCTTTCCAGATGCCTATGGTTTGCCAGAATGTGGGATTGGCTGAGCCTCTTGTCTGATCAAGTCCTTTCTCATGTTTTCATTATGTTTCAGTTGAATGTCTCTAAATTAGGGCTGTAAAACTCATTGCCCCTGGGCTGGATGTGTCATGTCTTGGCCATGCCCATGGTCAGTTTAGCAAAGGGGGGAGGGAAGTCCCAACACATGTGACACTGCCATGACAACATGAGAGTAACACTCCTGATCTAAATGATCAGCAATAAAATAATTCAATAATAATAGAGTAATATATACACACTTCTAAAATAGATAGGACATAACATAAAACCTGCATCCATAAATTACTCCATCCACTTTCCAGTGGCCTTTCAACATAAGCAAGTCTTAACATGTTTTTGGAGTATCAGTGAGGGAAAGGGCCATCCATGCTTTCAGAGGCAAGTTGTTCCATAGAAAAAGAGAGACATAGAGAATTTCTGCTTTTGAGGACTCCTTGTTGGATAATCCCATAGATGACAAACATTGGCAAATACTAACAGATTTAATGAGTTAGTTAAACCTACTCTTCTCCTAATAGATGATCTTTAAGATCCTAATATTAGTAATATTAGTAATTGCAGGACAAGAGCATCAACCTGACAGTTACAAGGTTTCCATATTGATGATGATGATGATGATGATGATGATGATGATGATGATGATGATGATGATGATGATGATGATGATGATGATGATGATACTCTAGGATCCAATCTGGTCCTCCAGGGCCAGAGGTTTTGTCTTACAAGCTTTCCGACTCGTGTGGGAACCCATCTTTGGGGAATTTCTCTTTGAAGATGGGCTCCAATGCAAGCCTGAAAGTTTGTAAAACAAAACCTCTGGTCAAACCCAGATTGGATCCTGCAGCATTATTCTGGGATGTGTATATTCACATCATCAACAACAATAACAACAATAAAAGAAAAAGTTAAATTTCCCTGGGACTTTAGAATTCAAAGAGACAGGCACCTGCCACATAACACCCCGGACTTAACAATTGTCGATAAGAAAGACCAAAAAAAATCTGGAAATTGGATGTGGCTGTGCCTGGAGACAGTAGAAGAAGAGAAGAGAAAGAATTGGAGAAGAAAACAAAAGACAAAGACCTACAAATAGAAATAGAACAACTGTGGCAAAGACAAGCAAGGGTACCAATAGTAATAGGTGCTTTGGGTGCAATCCCAAAACAACTGGAGCACAATTTAGCATTGTGTTGTGTTAGCATTGACGATAAGCATTGATAAATTTGCCATCACTCAATTGCAGAAGAAACAGCTTCCATCCTGTGACAATATCTGTAACACCGTCAAATATCCAGATTTGCCTATCCCAGGTTCTTGGTAAAGGACTCAATAGGTAGACAAAAATGCCATGTCCAGTCTGAACATTTGGCTGACTATGCGATGATCAAAGCCTTGGCTGACAGTGATTTATTAACATGTTTGTAAAACTTTGTAACGGAATCCCTACATCAGATTGTTTAAAAGAAGATCTAACTGGATTTTGAGGGATAGGGATGGTTATATGACTCCTTTCCCCCTTTTTTCTTTTTTTTCCAAATTGCCCTTCCCAATGACTTCTCTTTCTGGAATACAAAATTGATATTGACTGGATTCATATTTGTTCTGGAGAATTATATGCGGTGAAGAATATGTCTCAGTTCAACTCTGCTGGTTGAAATATTTTTTTAAATGGTTTCGAACAGTGGTGAAATCCATTTCACCCCTGGTTTGTAACAAACATTATCAGAATATGCACAAAGAATGAGTTTAGAGTCTTAGTAGGAAGATTTACTTTAACTTAATCTTAACTGAGCTGCAAAAACTCAGGTAATTGTTTACTTCTTTGCTGCCATCTAGTGATTATCTGGATTTTTACAGCCCACAAATAGCCCAATTTGTGGGCTATTGCTGGCCTATTTCCATTTTTTCCCCACAAACTGTCTAATAATCAATGACAAATCCTTTCTCAAGATTAACAGTTCTAGAAAGAATAGTCCTGCATGTTAGCAACAGCATTTCCTCATTAAATTTATGTTTGCCTACATCTATTCTAAGGAGCGTACAACATATAGAGTAAAACATTCATATAATTATAACATCCACCCATAAATCTAACAAATCAACTGAACAGCGGAAAAATTAAACCCAACACTGCAATTCAATATATCTAGAAAATGTCTTCAAGAGGATTGTTTTTGTTATCTTCTGAAGCAGCATCAGAATATAACCACAGTGAGCAAGTTGTGCCAAAAAAAGAGGGCCATTTATTTAGAATATCAATTTAAAATCTAACCCCAATTTTTTCTTGGGGGGATGGGACGGTAGTGGGTACCTGAATGTAGACTGCTCAGATAGTCATGGCCTTCCGTACCATTTTTTAAAAAGGCAGAAATTGAATGGCTAATTAGTCCCTGAATTATACAGGGCCATGAGGGAGAACCTACAGTACACGTGCCGCAGGTGGCATGCGGAGCCATATCTCTGCGCACACAAGCATTGCCCTAGCTCAGCTCCGGCGGGCATCTGCATGCCAGCCAGCTAATTTTCCAGCCTTCTGCGCCTACTGGAAGTTGGAAAACAGGCAGTTTCCAGCCTCCAGAGAGCCTCAGGGATGGGGATGGGGAAGGCCTGTTTTTCACTTTCCCCAAGCTTCAGAGCCTTTCTAGGAGCCTGGGGAGGGTGAAACGGCCTTCCCTCCCCCCCGGAGGTCCTCTGAAGCCAGGAAATGGCCCTGACAAGTATATAGACCAGTGATGGCTAACCCTTTTGCCATCAAGTGCCAAAAGTGGAAGGAGCATGAGGGGGGAGGGGTGTCGCACGTGCATGCCTGGGGGACAGGGCACATTTAATTATGGGTGGGGCATGTGCGTGTACGACCCACTCCCACTCCCCCTGTGACCTTTTGGCATGTGACGGCAAAAATGTTAGCCATCACTGGTATAGGCATATAGAAAGCCTGATCTAAGGAGGAAGATTTTCACCAATCTTATGAGGGAGATACTTCTCTGTCAAAAAAAAACCCTATGTGGTATTCAGGAATTCTCACATTTCTAGAGAACAATATGCCATGTTTCTTTCAATGAGACCATTTCCTGAAATGTTATGCACCAATACTACTAAAGATAATTGTACCGCAGTCCCAAAATATATCCTTAATATTTCCTTATTTTGAGATGACCTTTCTTTCTTGGGCTTATCATGATTCATACCTCAGCATTTCCAATCAAGACAATGGCAGATGATTAGATGAAATTTCCGTCTTCTCAATTTTCATTTGTGCTTCTTTATTTCACAACCATTTAATGAGATCCCACTACTTGCGCGCTTTGAACTTGAAACTGTGTAATTACAGATTATCCTCAATTTACGATGCAATTGAGCCCAAAATTTATGTTGCTAAGAAAGCTCCATTTTACGACTTTTCTTGGCACAGTTGTTAAATGAATCAGTGCAGCTGTTAAGTTAGTAACACAGTTATTGAATGAATCTGGCTTCCCCACTGATTTTGCTTGCAAAAGGTTGCAAAGGGTGAATCACATGACTCTGAAACACTGCAATCGTTTTATGTACATGTCAGTTGCCAAGCATATGGAATTCTGATCATGTGACAATGGCGATGCTGCAACAGGCATGTGAAAAACTATCCTAAGTCCCTTTTTTCAGTGCCGTTCGAAGCATGACAAAACAGTTGTTAAGACAAGGATGTGCTGCTTTATTTTCTGGTGGGTATTTTCCCCATATTTTGTTTAATAAAGGAATTAATGTGGAGGTTTGGGGCTCATTTGTATCTTTTTATCCTGCTGCCCTACTACTGCCTTTGAACTGCCCAGATTGCTGTGTTATATTAGTTTTCAGTTAATGAGAGGTAAGTGGGAAAGGATCTTCTCTTGACAAGCACTGAAACTCTCTTTAATTGTGATAGAGTATGGAAAGTTTATTTTTTCCAATGCAGTCTGAGTAGAGTAACTGGTAATTATTCTGTGTTTCTACTTTTTTATTCTTGGCCATCACCTGTGCTTAAAAATCCTTTGTTGTCCTTCCTTACCTTCAGCAAGCTTCTTGAAACAACTTATTTATTTTATTTATTTATATATTTTATGTATTTGTCGAGTATGCATTAGAATAGTCCAACCCCCTGCTCACACAGGAGATCTATACAAGGGATTCGAACTGCCGATCTTTCTGATCGACAAGCTCAGCATTTTAGATATTAAGCCACCTAGAGAATCGCCAACTAAAACAAACTAATCTTTGATTAGTTTCCATCTGTTGTTTCTTATATTCATTCCCTTTAGGTGATTTGGAAAATACGTTGACCCCATCTTCTTTGTGGCAGCCACTCAAATACTGGAACTCTGCTACCATGTCACCCATAGTCCTTCTTTTTTCTAGATTAGCCATAAACAATACCTGCAACTTTTCTTCATATGTTTTACTCTCCAGGCCTTTCATTTCCTTTCATTTCCTTCAGTCTTCCTCTTGAAAGAGCCAGTTTGAATACAAATATCTGTACAACATTTTTGCCTGTAAAAGCAGAAGAAAATAAACAGTTTCATGTCATCTGGAAAAAAAATTGTCAATTACATATTAGGTAATATATATAGGTATATGCATGAATTGAATACATAAAAAGAATACAATTAAAAGGAACATTAGGACAGGGACGGTAGGCTGGTGCTCTTATGCACGCCCCTTACAGAGCTCTTAGGAATGGGGGGAGGTCAACAGTAGACAGTCTTAGGTTAAAATTTGGTGGGTTTGGGGGATGAGATTACAGAGTCAGGTAGTGCATTCCACGCAGTGACCACTTTGTTACTGAAGTTGTATTTTCTGCAGTCGAGTTTGGAGCAGTTCACTTTAAGTTTGTATCTATTGTGTGCTCTTATATTGTTTTGGTTGAAGCTGAAGTAATCCTTGACAGGTAGGACATTGTAGCAGATGATTTTATGTGCTAAGGTTAGGTCATACAGAAGGTGGTGTAGTTCTAAATTTTTAAGTCCAGAATTTCAAGCCTGGGGGCATAAGGTATTCTGTTGCGAGGAGTGAAGGACTCTTCTTGTGAAATATTTCTGGACTCTCTCAATTGTATCAATGTCCGATATGCAGTGCCGGTTCCAGACAGATGAGTTGAATTTGAGGATTGGCCTAGCAAATGACAATTTGACAATCATCCCTTCAGTCCCTTCATCTATGTTGATTTAAAAAAAAAAACTTGGCAAACTTTAAGATGTGCGAACTTCAACTCCCAGAATTTCCAAGCCAGCATGGGGAGTTTATTTATTTAAAACATTTCCTGTATGTATCCCCCACCTTCTAATCTAAACAGTTCTAGGTGGCTTCCCATTAAAAGTTAAAACACCATTTAGAACCATATTAAAACTATAAATCTAAACATATTAAAACATTAAAAGCAATAACAAAATTTGAAGTCTACATGCCTTAAAGTTGCCAAGTTTGAAAAATACTGGTCTAGATCCATAATAAAAATGTTGAGCAGCATAGGATCCAGAGCAGATCCAATGGCCTTCCCCTTAATACTATTCTCTAAACTGATGGGGAGCCATTGATGGGCACTTTCTGGATGTGGTCATTCAGCCAGTTATGATCGTTATACCTTTTACCATTTCATTAATAAGGATAACAGATATTTTGTCAAATGCATTGCTGAGGTCAAGATATACTATGCCCATGGCATTCCACCAGTTCATTAAGATGAGCCCATTAAATAGAACATAGAGTTAGTCTGACATGACCTGCTGGTAATTAATCCATTCTGTTTTTGTCTAAGTATTTCATTCCTATCTAAGTGGCTCATAAATATGCTGTTAAAAATCTACTCAGTCAAGCTAATAGGTGTGAGATTCCTTCAGTCATACATATTCTTTACTTTTCTGAAGACAGGGACACCTTTTGTTTGCCTCCACTTTTGGGGGAGGTCACCAGTTTTCCAAGAAAGGTTGCAGGAGCTGTGCAACCATCTCTTCTACATCCTTCCATGTCCTAGCAATTCATCCTGGAGATTGGAATTTGTTTAAATTTGCCAAGTATGCTTTTATCTTATTTAGAATGAACTGCAACTCCTTCCTTCCATCAATGATACTACAGTAGCCATTGGGCCATCAGTTCCTTTGTGAGAAAAAGCAGGCATAAACTATTAAGACATTTTTACTTTTCTTCATCTCCTATAGCTTTCCTCTATGGATGCTATGTCCCTGGAGCTATGATGCTTCATTAGCTGGGGCTAACCAACTTTGGAGAGCTCTATCAGCCAGCTGATGCTCAACTTTTCTTCATGGTGTTTCTGGGAGGGTTCAAAAAAGAAAATTCAATGAATGTTCCACTTTCTGAATGACTCTTGTAACCCCTAAATGGAGAGGGGGAAGAGGGGTGAATTCTAAACAATGCATATAGGATCAGACAAATTTCAAAAACATGGTGCTAAATTATTCTTGGGAAATAACGGATTTGTGCCTTGAGCTCAGAGCCAGGAAGTGAGATGAGGCAAACTTTTATGCAATGGAGAGGTGAACTATCCCCCCACCCTCACAATGTGCACTACTGCAAAGAAAAGCACCAGCTTTGCAGTATTTAAATACATAAACAAACAAACCAGGGCAGAGCCAAAACCAAAGCTGAATTCCGGGTGAAGTGAGGTTAATGAGGGATGATGCCAATCTCCACATGGCAGAAAACAGTTGTGCAGAAGTGCTGTTTTCCTCACCCTCAGAAGATGTTAAAGTGAAAGACAGCACACTCATTAATTTTTGGTTTTGTGTAATTGCTGCTGCAGTTGTGTTTACTTTTCATAATTCATTCCTGTTCAGACAGTTTTCGATATGCAGGAAACCCACCCCTAAGATGCTGAAAATTTTATTCATCATCAGTGTGGCTGCTGAGGTGTCCCAAAGACTTGAATATATCTTCAAAGTAGCAAGAAGTAGAAACTGGATCCTCCAAATAATGAAATTTGATTTCTATGCCCAACCACATTCTGTGTGTTTCCTCTGCTCAGAAGAAACAGACATGCAGTTCTAAGAAGGGCTATTTGTCATTGTCAGTTTCCATTCAAATTCACTGTTTCTCTTCTCTTTTTTTTAAACCCAACAGTACGGAAACAAGAAATCATTAAGGTGACAGAGCAGCTGATTGAAGCAATAAGTAATGGGGACTTTGAGTCCTACACGTGAGTCTACCTGCTGTGTGTTTTGGTTTGTGTAGAGGGGGAAAGCAGCCCTCTCAGCTTGCCCAGTGTGTAGGAGGGTAGTTAGTAATTTTAAATGCCTTACCTATGGAAAACAGCATAGTTTTGGCTGGTTTGTGTTTTTTTTGACATTTTTGAAATGTCAGCTTGCTATGAAGGCAAGCAAATTAGTGGCTTTCTTTGATTAGTATTTAAAACACAGCTAGAAATTGACCTCTGGAACTTTCTATTTCTCTGCCCATTGTAAATTATCTTGTTATCATCTTCCATCATAATTACAAAAAAAAGAGAGATTATTTTGGACCAGCGATAAATCTCAGCTGTTACTGCTGACAGTATGATTATGATTCCTGACAGTGAATTCACTTCATTAATTCATTAATGAAGAATACGGGGAAAAAGACCTTGTTTTTCTTTTATCCCTGAGAATGAAGTTGTTGGTTGGTTTGTTTTTTTTAAAAAAAAACAAGTATTCAGAAACCACTACTAGTTCTGTAAATAATTAAGTAGCAAGGTGACTCAAACGTTTCATTATTAGTGCCTAGCAGACCTTGACAGACATATGGAATTAATGAGAAATATTTTTTTATGAGATGATTTAAATAAGGTAAACTGCTCGTTCTTGCAGCATTGTGTCAATATGGAGTCAGACAAAATTGACCTTCGTTTGTAATCCCATGTTGTTGTTTTTTATTAGTAAAAGGAAAGACAGAAAAGCTAATTAATGGTAGCAAAACATCCATGAATTACAAGGGCATATCCTTTGTAGGTAATTATGAGTTGAGACCATAGTTTCCATTAAAAAAAACTAGTAGAATGTTTTATTTGGAAACAATTGTTTATTTTCTCCCTTTACTAAAATAATTACCTTATGGTTTACTTTCTTTTAAATAAAGAAAATAAAGTATGCTCCTGAAAATACTGTGAGACTTTTAATTCATCCTTTTAAAAATACCCCTAAGCATATTATGTAAACCTGTGCCTCAATATGCCAGCACAGAACATGTAAAGATATATATTAAGGTAGGTTGGTACAAAGTACTCCTAACAAGGATTGCCACTTCTCTCAAAATGAGCCCCTGATCCTTCAATGCAACATACAAGGAAGGGACTTCGATCCCCAGTCAAACCAAATTCTCATAGCAAACCCCTCCTCCTCTCTTTGAATTCAGCTTCAGGGTGCTTACCATGTTCATAACTGATATTTTCTTGTCAATTGGATTGAGATGGGTGGCTATATTCAATCAATTGAATAAACAAATATCATTGGAGGCAGTGAAGGACTTTTTTTTTTGAGATATTAGCCCACCTCCATTTAGAGCCCTTTCTCACCCTTTTTCACTGATGGATGGGTATCGTTTTATTCTCTCACTTTATATTCATCAGCATGACGAAAAGCTTCTAAGTAAATCTGATTAGTGAGATAATTATTTTTCTTGATCCTCTACCTTTTTATGGACATCTCTAGTAAAATGTGTGACCCCGGAATGACGGCATTTGAACCAGAAGCCCTGGGGAACCTGGTGGAAGGGCTGGATTTCCATCGATTCTACTTTGAAAACTGTAAGCACCCTTTATGCTTTGAAAAGCTGCTGGACTTGGATTTAATTCTGAGTATGTCTATCTGCCTGTTTAATCCCTAAGCAATCAAGGATGGAAAAAGGAGGGCATAGTTATATGTATTTCTACATGGAAGAGTGTTTTGCTGGTAAGAAAGAATAGTTGATATATCCGAATTGAAGAATTAATTATACAGGCCATCTTTGTTTGTTTATTTATTTGCACTATTTAAATACCATCAACTATAAGCAATTAATTTTAATTTATGCTTTGTCCTTTGGAAAATGGCTTCTAATGTGTGTGTGTATATATATATATGTACATATACAAATGTACAGATAGATAGATATATAGATGATCATGATATAAATACAGATGGGAAAATGTCAAGGAATAGCTTGAGCTGGAATTGGTTACTCTAGGTTGTTAAGGCAGAGAAGCTGGCATTTATATTCTATCTACTCTTCCTTTCATGTAGTCAAAAAATTGAATTTTGAGTTGATGCTGTATATATATTTACTATTACATTTCTATAGTTGTCTGGATGTTTGTAAAAAAAAAATTGGAGAGGTTGCTATGATGTAAGGGTGTCAATAAAAAGGCTAAACAGAAGTATTTAAACCCCTATTCTTATGGATTTAAATCCCTATTCATACATATTATTCTTAGTGATTCTCAAAGTTTTACACAAAATCGTAGGTGTTTTAACATTTTTACATTCTAAGTCTGGGGTAAAATATTTGCAAAATTGTTAAATTAAACTTCTTAGACTTAGTTTTGAATTGAAGCAGCAAAAATCATTTGTAGTCAATGAATAATTGAAATACGCCTTTGAAAGAAATATTGCATTCTGTTTTAACTGTGGCTGGAACATACACTGAAATCCTAGCAAAATGCATCGCACAGCTGCTTTTTTTTTCAAATTGATTCAGATATTTTCCCATGAATGAGATTATAATCTCCCAGGTACCCTAAGAAGATCTTGGAAGCTGCCTTCATATCATTGACTTTTTTCTACCAAACCCCCCCCCCCCCCCCATCTGCAGTGTGGTCCAAGAACAGCAAGCCCGTGCACACAACCATCTTGAATCCACATATCCACTTAATGGGAGATGAGTCTGCCTGCATCGCTTACATTCGTATCACACAGTATGTGGATACAAGTGGGATTCCACGCACTGCCCAATCAGAGGAGACACGAATCTGGCACCGCCGGGATGGCAAATGGCAAATTGTTCACTTCCACAGATCTGGAGCACCTTCGGTTTTACCACAGTAAGTCAGTCCCAAGCTATGCTGATTCCTATTATCGCTTTTCGTGGCACACAGGTACCAGTATATAGGTGTGTCAGTGTAAATATGGATTCAAAAATTCATTCTAAAGAACATAGTAAAAAAAAATCAGTTATATCCATTGTTAATGCATCCAATATGCAGTATTGTTTCATCATCTGTGCCCAGCATCTGAAATTTAGAGTTCTAAGAAGTGCAACAATGAAGCTGAACAAACGTTAATGTATTATTGGGCTTTTATAAGAATGAAGTATATTTTAATGTACTTTTAATGGATCCAATATAGCAAAAAGTTAACTCTTCCTCTGTTCATATCCTTCTCAGAGGCATGGGTAATTTTTTCTAGCTTACATTAATGCATTTGAATAAAATTGCATTTATTAAATGAATAAGTTGTCCTTTTCTTTTTAAAGAAACTGTCATTCTTTCTCTTCCATTATTGTAGCCATACTATTACATCATATACCCTGTTCCCCCGAAAATAAGACATCCCCTGATAATAAGCCAAATTGGGATTTTGAGCACAATATTTTTCTCCCAAAAATATTTAAATGCAGAGCTGGAAATCAGGTAAGCTGGCAAGAAGAGTCCCATCTTGTTCCATGGGCCACAAAATAACAAGACTTCCCTGAAAAGAAGGCCAAGTGCTTATTTTGGGGTTTAAAAAATATAAGACAGGATCTTATTTTCGGGAAAACACGGGTATGTGTGTGTGTGTGTGTGTGTGTGTGTGTGTGTGTGTAATGGGTTTGTATACTATTTTGTGCTGTGGGAGTTTGACATTTTACAGCCTATGATAAAAGAGTGATGACCCAGCAGTAAGAATTTGAAACATGGGATTCATTTTTTCTTTTTCTTTTAAGTAAGAAACTTACTATGTAAAATTCTTCATGGAGGGGTGGAAAAATTGTAGATTGGGGTTGAACCACACTAGATGATTCACCCATTAAAAGCATCAAGTGCTTAGCTCTGAAAATTGTGGATTTTGCATTCTTCTGCATTCAGCCATGTTTCTGGAATTGATTTTTTTTTTCTGTTGGGTTCTTATATGTAACAACTACATGGATGTTAGGTACAATATGACCCTTTCCATGCAAAGTAGATCTGCGCCTATTCATTTGGCCGCTATAGACGGGTAAGAATTTCATTAAATTAATTTATCAAACATATAAACATGCACAACTGTCAAGATGATTCCGTATTTGTCTACCGAGGACATTCATACAGCATTAAACAAGTGACCAAAATAATTACTTATATGAGACAAGAATGGCTAGCTGTGAAGAACCAGATTGAGAAAACCGTGCTTGGGTGGAGGAAAATATTCCCATCCCTACCCACCAGCCCTAAAAAGCTGCAGTGAAGCCCATTTTTATAACAGGGTTGATTCTTACATGTATGCTCTGTCTTGCATATTCTTTTATATCAGAATTTGAGGGTTGGATATGCTGTCTTCCATTGTCTCTCTTCAAGATAAAATGACTTTTTAAAGCCGTTCTTGGGGCTCTGTGGGACAACCCTAACTGAACCTTATAGCACAGGTGTGGGGAACGATGGCCCCTTTAGGACTTGTGGATTTCAACTCCCATACTAGATCGGGAACTCTGGGAGTCCACAAGCCATAAAAGGGGCATATTTCCCCACACCTGTAATAGCAGCTGGCCATTAGGCAATGCTTAGCAGGCCGTTCTCCTCCAATCTCAGGGGATCATTGTTAAGAAGAAGCCCTTCCAACATAGCATCCAACCTCCTATTCAGTACATACTTGCTGTTAAAGGCCATCTTTATTTCCCCGGATTGTGAGAGCTGGGCACCAGTAGCAAACAAGGTTCCATAGTTGTCCACAGAGGACATTCATAGAGCTTTAGGCATGTGACAGAGATAATTATATGGAGGCAAGAAAGGCTAGCAGTGAAGAACCAGTTTTAGAAAGCAGTGTTTGGTTGGAGTGAAACAACTATTTCTTTTTGTGTCTTTCAGCTGAAGCACCTGCCTTGCAGGCCAAATTCCTCACTGCCTCACTTCAAAAGGAAGATACTTGTTATCCTTTATCTAGGGAACTTGGCAGCTGGCTCTCCCATTTGTTTCTTGCTGGGAATCCCTTTTACCCTTGGAACTCCTTACCAAAATAAACTGAGCATTTAGTAGACTTTTCTCCTCCTGTTTCACCTGGTCCGTGTTTGCTATCCTGTGCCATCCTAGTAGAAGACGGCATGTGTCATGGCCCTGTTGAAGGAAATGGCTCTCTGTAGATAACAAGAAACCAACATGGAAGAGGCTGAGGTAAAGCCTTCCTCAATCAGAAGACCAGCACTTTCTGGGGGCCCTGCCTCCCCATCTCCTGGAAGTTGCAAGCTACAAGTAGCTCCTCCTCCTAATGAGAGGCCATTCTGATTGGGACATCCAGACACCCTGTGAAGAAGCCTCTCAGAGTCAATGTCAACATTTTCAGTTGTACCTGGAACCAGCTGTCAACTAAATCCGATGTCACACACTCCTAAAACCAGGAGCCAGGCAACTAACTTATTAGGTGGCCATACACATCTAGTAAATAAACAAAATTATTTGGCTTAAACTATTAACTACATAATCCCAAACAACTTTCTATTACTCGAGAAAACATGTTCACAATTTGAATTAAGTTTTATTTTGAATGGTGTGTAAAATATATCATTAATTGATCTTCCCATCAGGATAGGTTTTATGATTAGGCCAACAGATATTCCCAACAATTCCAGCAAGAAAAATGCCCTTTTCTTCTTCTTTTTTTTCCAGAGACTGAGCAGAAAGGAGACGGCCTGTAGTTTGTAGTCATGACAATGACTCTAAGTCAGTGTTGGCAGTTTTCAAATCTGTGGGCTTCAACTCCCCATCCTGGCTGAGGAATTCTGGGAGGCGAAGTCCACAAATCTTAAAGCGGTCTAATTTTTTAAAAAAACATTGTTCTAGGTGACCATAAAAGAAATACTAGCTTGAAAATATTGACCCAACAGCAATTATTTCCATGTTAGTTTTCACTATAGTGAGATACTTTCAAAATAGTGAAATATAATGAAGTATACAATCACCACTATTCAATTTATAACAGGAGCTTCATTTATTTATGACCAGTTGGGAAACAGCTGCCTAAAAAAAGGAGCTGTTTTGACTTCATAGGCTACTGACTTTGACTTTGTCTCAGCAGCCCTTTGGTTTCCTTACCTTTAACATTGTGAATTTTATTTTCTCCCTGCCTCTCCAAGATTTGGGTTCTTAACTAGTTCATAGCAGTAGCCGGACTCCCAGATCTGAGCTATCTCTCTTTGCTACTATCTAGCAGTCAGCTGAATTTTGGTAGCACTAAGCCGTTAACAACCAAATAAATCAGCAAATGACTCCCCTCTACCTTCATCCACCTTTCCTACATATAAATTTCAGGAAACATGGTGTCATGGAAGATACCTTTGATGTGGAAACAAAACTGCCCCTTTATTTGACATGAAAATAGAGGCCAACCCTTTCCAGCAAAGATAGAAATGCAAGCGTTACAAATGATACTTTGAGGCATTTCGAATGATGCTTTTAACAAACAAAATGAAACCTTTCGCTATTTCTTGTATTTTGCATGCCTTTTTACAGGAAAAATGAAACCCGTGTTATTTCGTAAACTTTTGAGTATTGCTGAAATGGATCTTTATGTAATATCAACTGTTTGGGTTTGTGGTTGATTTTTAAAAAAATAAAGTCGGGGTGGGGAGGGTGACTTAATATGTTATTGTTTACATTTGGAGTTGACTTGTGATAAATTGTTATGAAAAGTGTAAAAAGGTTCAAGAAACTAAAAATGGGAAGGATGTGTGGCATGGCCCTATGGAAAGGCAGAAATAAGTTTGCACAACTACAAGAACCTTGTCAGGTTCACTTGTTACATGCTGCTGACATCTGACAATCCAAACTGCACACCTGAATGGCATCATGAAGACAGAATCAGCTTTGGAAAAGTGGCAATACCTATTAATATATCATGACAGCTTGAAAAGCCAGCTTGAAGAAACATAAATTGATTCTTCTCAAGCCTGTATAATTATTTTTGGAATGATAGAGAAAACATGTTGAAAATGACCTGGAAGGCATCACCTACTTGCCTTCCAAGGGTAGAAATAAGAAGCCTGAAGATTATTATTATTATTATTATTATTTTTGCAGTCTCTGCTTCTTGTTTCCTTTTTTTTCCAGCTTTAAGAATCGTTACTCTTTCGTGTGAGATTAACATGGAAGTGTCTTCCATGACCAGGGGAATGAATTTATAAATGGCACTTCCTTCGTTTGCATGGCATCTAAATTTATAGACCGCTATATGTATTTCAAAGCAAACAAACAATGCTTGTTACAATTACAACAGAAAATGGATAAGCTTGCTGTATACATTTTGAATGATGTGGTTTTACCTTTTCCGTAAAAGGCTTAGCTTTCCATCTTCTAAGACAGTGTGAATACATGATGCTATAAAACTATGTTTGCAAAATGCAAGAATAATTTTCCACTGGAGCAGGGGGGGAAATGATGACAATTACAGGGCGCCTACTTGATAGGATTTGATTGCCTTAAATAGAAGTTTACTTTTTTACATGGAACAAAGTAGAAATATACCATTTACACAGAGCTGATAACATAATTGGATGATTTGATGATCCATTGGAGCTGTGAAGAATTATATAGAGAATAGTTGAGTTGAGAAGGGCTTTTAGAGTTCAAGAGGCATTGTATGATTGTATGGATCTGAATACATGTTCATATTTAAACTACTTGGGTTTCCGAACATTTGGGGGGGGACTTCCTTACCCAATTCTATCCTGTTATTTCACATTAACATTGCCCCCACTATCATGGACATCTATTTTTGAATGGTCGTTCTCCCACATATCATAATTTTATATTGACCATCACTAAGCCTTTTACTCAGCCCTGGATGCCAAGGAAGAAATGGATCTTCTTTTGAGCTCGAATCTCCTTTTTTCACTTGTTCATCCTTAAATAATTGGCTAGAGAGTTACTCTTGTGCTCTTTCCTCATGAAAATCTCAGTTTATGTAACAAAGCTTAAAACACTTTCAGTGTTGCTAAACCTTGAAGCCTATCTTGTCTGAGTTTTCACTTGTAGAAAGTCTTCTGCCCATGTTTTCTATCAAGCGTTGCCATTGAGTATCATTGTGGCAATTTAAAACACTGCATTTTGTAATATTTTATAGCTTCCGTTGTCATTTTGAACAATGCTTTGATAAGCTAAGAGAAGCTGGAATTTATAGGAAGCTGAGTTGAATTTAGTCTTCCAGTAAAAAACAAACAAAAAAAAAACCCTGACAGACTGAAATGTATTTCAACTCCTTTGAGTTTTGCCTGCTGCATCTGACATAAGCACCTGCACTTTAAACCTCCGGATTGCATTGGTATTTCTAAAACTTTTTTTTTCTCAACTGAGGAAGCAATTATAGCCACATTACTATCCATTGCTATATTTGTTTCTCTTCTACGTTTTCTGTCCTTTCTTACTTTTTCAGATTTCTAGCATTTATAATGGCTCATTTCTAATGATTCCAAACATCTGCAAAGAAATTGTCAATAAAACACAAAGCATTATTGTTATTTATTTTGTATTGCTAGGGCTCACAGTCAGAATTAATATTACCTTTGAAGACTGACCTGCTTTCATAGACTAGACAACTCAGCACCTTTCTTGATTGTAACATAAAAAATGTGGGGAAGAAGTAGCTTGCTTACTGTACATAATTTTATCATGAAAAAAGAACAATTTTTATTTTTATTTAAATTATTTTGGCAGGGAGAGGGAAATGATTTTGGTATCTAATGGACTGCTAACTTTTTCCAACACAATATCTTTGTTAATGTTTGGACAGCATCTCATAACATTTCTCTGTTCTTCTTTTGTTCTCATCTTTTTTTTATTCCTTCTAACAAAATTTACAGCTGGTTTATATTTCTTTCCACTCATTCTCAAGAAATGTCATTGATTTTCACCCCCTACCTTTCTTTAAAGGATTGGGGTGGGTGGGTGATTTTTATAACATAACAAAAATTGTCCCATACAGAAATATCAGACCCAGATAAGACTTTCTGGTTATTGCATCAAAGTAATGGAAGCATATGCAATGTTTTTTTTAAGTAAAAATAGAAAACATTTTGAGCAAAAAACAATTCATGCACTTATATTTAAGAAACAACATGCAACAAAAGCATAATGAATGAAAGGATAACAACACTCAAACTGATTCAAAATCAAATCTTGTCCATAAACTGTAATGCAGGAGGTCTTGTCTGAACATTACTCTTTATACAAAAATAGGAAACCAGGGCTGATGTGTGCTTTGTCTATTAATGTTTTTATATAGCGGTATGGAGACATCTTTTTCTCTGAAGATTTTCTAAATAAATCAATGTATCTATTTTAGCTCTAGTAAATTGGAGGAGATGAAAAGAGGCTACTCCAGGTAAAATAGTTTGTGAATTCAGAAACTAATTTTAGAAGAGTAATGGAAGAGTATTTTCTGTTTCACTATACATTTACAGATGCGTTACTTTGCAAATCAAAGTATCGATAATCAAATAATCAAAACATTACTCCCGGCTCTAGAAAATAAGCACGTTTTTGAACACAGCAGATTTATGACATTGTTCAGTGTCAGTTAGGCTGGTGAGATTATTTTTCCCCCTCTAAACAAATGGAGATTCCGAATGAAGATTCCATTCACTTGGCTTCCAGCATGGCTGGCATTACAGGCTATTTTTCTTCTCCCAGTTATCTTCCATAGTTTCTGCTTTATTGAAATCGGTTTACTTCCTTCTCTTTGGTTCTTGCATGGCTGCAAACAAGCCACTTTTTGACTTTTTTCTGTTCTAAAATAAAATCTGTGGGAAACAGTTCAGGATTTTCATTTTTCTAAGTGTTGCACAATTTTATGACTTTTTAACTTTAGAGGGACGTAACAGGAAAAAAGTTAAATGGAACTGTGTTTGTATATAAATATATATTATATAAATAACAAACACACAATATATATGTATATATATATATGAAATACCTTTGGAAATATTTATTTCACACGAATGCAAAAGCAAACTGAAAAAAAGCAGCTTTGTAATGTAAGCAAATAAAAACTTCAGAGAGTTTCTCCCTCTCTTTTGCAACTTGATGTGACTGGAATACTCAAAACAAAAAAAAAATCAGTATCTTTTGTACGTGAATCAGAATTGTAAAGCAGTGTGATTGTGTTGGGTTCTTTCAGTTTTTTTTGAAGCTGTGGCTGTGAACAAATGATCACTGCTAAAATTTTATGCTATATTTTTGGGCTGAAGGGGGGAAAATAAGGGTTGTCAAATTTATTCTTGGTGTTTAAGTGCAATAAAATAGCTACAAATTCTTGTATGGAAAATACTGGTTCTCCCTGAATAATTCCTACAGTCTGTCATCCTTTATTTCTTTGTCTTTGTCTGAGGTGGATCATTTCCAGATTCTATAACACTTGGTGTTGGAGGCTGAAACAACATTATCTGTGTTCATCCCATTCCTGAGAGTGGGAATATGACCTGACCAATGATTAGTCTTGTTGTTAGTTGTGAAGTCATGGACAACTGTGGACAACGTTCCTTCAGACCTTCTTGTCTTCTACCATCCTCTGGAGCCCATCTAAGTCTGCACCAGGGGTGATATCTAAAAATTATTGCCACCGGCTCTGTGGGCGTGGCTTGGGCATGGCTTGGTGGGTGTGGCCAAGTTGACGTCATGTATGTCACTCACTCACATCATTCTGCCCAAGCTAATTTTGGGCATTCTCTTGCCCCGCTCTCCAGCCTGGAGGGCTGAGCATCCCCACCACCACTAACCATCCGTACAAACCACCCGCCTGGTTTCTGCAAAGGCAGACCTCCCCTGCAGGCCAATCCAAAGAGGGGAGAGGAATGCTGCAGAAAAAGGCAGCGAAGAAGACAGGCAAGCATGGCAGGGCCACAGATAGGTTTGGGGGTGTGGCCAGCCTGCGATCACTACCAGTTCTGCAAACCAGTCCCAATCTCCACTACCGGTTCTACCAAACTGGTCTGAACAGGCAGCATTTTAATTTAATTTAATTTAATTTAATTATTTCATTTCTATACCACCCCTCTCCTTGCGGACTCGGGGCGGTGTACAGCCATATTATTTAAAACAAAAATAACAAATATACAATTAAAATAG
>JANHFP010001596.1:8513-19172 GCA_032468135.1 Calamaria suluensis
GCGGTAATTGTTTTTGTTTGCTTTGCATTTGCTTGGGGGTTGATTTGGTGCTAATTGCTGTGGGCTGGGTCGTGACAAGATTATAAATCTCATTAGCCAGATGTTCCTGCCAATATCAGAGAACCTGCAACAGTCACACCACTCAACTTACTCTGCTTCCACACACCAAGGATCGCCACATTTCCTATTCACTGTCCTTCTTCAGGGACCTAATGAATTCTGTGCACAGAACATACTGGACTGCATACAGATTTGAGATGCAAATATTTCCCTTGCTACTTACAGTGTAAAGGTTTTGAGGAAGAAGAGTCAAAAGACACAATGGTGCTGAAGCAACCACAATTTGCCCAAATTCCATTCTCACCACAATGATACGTCTGGCATTCTATAAGCTAGCCCATTTGAATTCCCCTGATTCAATAATTGTTGTCCTATGCCCGTGATGGCGAACCTATGGCACGCATGCCACAGGTGGCACATGGAGCCATATCTGTGGGCACACAAGCTTTGCCTTAGCTCAACTGCAGTGCGCATGCACACCGGACACCTGATTTTTGTCCCTTCTGGGCCCACCGGAAGTCAGGAAACGGGCCATTTCTGGCCTCTGGAGGGCCTCCAGGATGGTGGGAAAGGCCATTTTTGCCCTCCCCAGGCTCCAAGAAGGCCTCTAGAGCTTGGGGAGGGCGAAAAACAGGCTTCCTGGACCCACTGTGCCATCCCGTGCCAAAAGTGGTGGGAATGTAGGAGGTTGCACACACATTCATGGGAGCACAGGGGGAATTAAATTATGGGAGTGAGCACACACACACACACACACACACACACACACACACACATACACGTGACTCCCTGCGTTGCCCTCACTTTTGGCACACGATGGCAAAAAGGTTAGCCATCACTGCCCTATGCGTTCCAGTTCTGTCCAATTGAAGGTTAGAAACAAACAGTTATAGAAGAATTTTAATAGTGTTTGCATGTATATATTACAAGCTAAGTAGATTTCAGCATTCTGAGTAGATATAGTCACAAGGGGATTTTTAAACCTTTGTTTTTCTTTGGTCAGTTTAACGATCTAGCTGGAGATTTTCCAGCTTGCTTTTGCTAATTAATTTCAAACTTGCCTCTTGGATTTTCCTTTCACTGTTTTGAGACCACAGGGTTGGGACCTGCAGCACTTCCATATCTTCCTCTTCGTTGGAAATCAGAAGTGGCTTCAGCACTGTTTCTCCAAAGAGACAAGGAAAGGCAGCACTTGGAGGGGAAAAACAAATTTGTTTTTGTTTTTTAATTTGAGTTTCCTGGTTTATAATAACAACAACTCTTTGATTGTTTTCAGTACAGTGAATTTTGAAGAAAAAATAAATAAATTCAGCAGTAACAAAAGAAGAGCAGCCTTGTCCCTAGATCTTAGATTGAGCAATTTGGGGATCCTCTCCCTAGATAATGATAATCATAAAAAAATAAAATCTGTAAATCTCACTAGAAAATTCTTCCACTGAAGCATTCTAGGATTGCAGTAAAAGAGAACTACATGGTTCTCTCTAACCTTTACCAAAGTTAGTAGGTCTTTTGAATAAATGTGAATGGGATGAATTTAAACAAAGGTCCACTGTCATCTGCATCTGATTGATCGAGTGCATTTCACAAATTTCAGTCTTTTAGCTTAGGAATTTTTACTCATCTTTGCAATGAAGGAAAAGCAAAAGTTCCTATTTAACCAGCGCACCCCCTTTCATTCATCATTATTATTCTCACAGGGGCTTACCTTCTTCAACGTGGGAGGGGTGACGAATAATTGTCATTGAAAAGTGTTTTTGTAATCAGTCAGGGCAGGTTTTAAGGTTTAATATTCAAAATGGACATTCAAATGCTATGTTATATTTATCTAAAAGGAAAACTCATTGTTGTGGGGAAATAACTATTAAATATTTATTATGTAACTTTTAATATTTAAAAAAAGATTATTTTTCTACAAAAAAAGATTATTTTTTTCATCTTGTCGCTTACCAGATATTTAAATATTTAGCAGCTTGGAAGTGTGGCTTTTAGCTACTTAACTAAAACCAAGAAATTGAGTCCTTTTTTAAAAAATAAAGTAATCATAAGGGAATGTATCTAATCACCATCAAAGGGAAAGGTGTGTAAAGAATTCTAAAAGCAAATATTATAAAACTGCTGAGATATTTTCTTTCAGTAGAAATGTGCCAGAATCAGTTTTGAAGGTGCATTAAAAATGTCAGGAGACTCTTTGCTAAATATGCCCATGTAGTAACTCAAACATGTATTTCCATGAGCCTACACAGTTGCCAAATGCACCAGGGATGGATTCCACTTACCTTTACTACTGATTCTCTGCTCGCACGTGCAAAAAACTCGCACACTCGCAACCAGCTTACTTTGCACGCTCCATGCACGCACATGGAGCACAGATCAGCATGCTTTGCACACATGTGTGCCAAATGTGCTCTCTGACCATGTGGATTGGAGTATGCATGGCGAACATGCGCTCCATGCATCCACAGTACAGCATCTTCGGAGTGTACACAAGCAAAGTATTCTGGTCTATGCTCTACTGCACATGCCCACAACACTTTGGAAGATGTGGGGTGCTGCAATGAGCTCTGCCACGCCAATTCAGCTGCTTTAAAAAAAAAAATCATGCGGCGGCACATGGGAGGGCCCAGCTCGCAAACAGTAAGAACCGGTTCGGTGACATAATCCATCAGCACTACCCGATTGTGTGAACTGGTGGAAACTGGGAGCAACCCACCACTGAAATGCACTGTCATGCCTCTGTCAGCATCCAACTCGGAAGTTGAGGAGGAACAGCTGGGAGAGAGCAGTGAGGGGGAGACTGGAGTTGAGGATGAGGATGGGGAGGAGCAGGCCCAGGCTGGATCCAGTGAGCTAGGGGCAGAGCCAGAGAGGAGAAGTTCAGAGGAGGAACTGAGAGCAGGTCCCCCACCTGATCCAAGACAGGGAGAAGGGAGTGTTAGAAAAAGGTCTACTCAGGAGGAAGTGAGGAATGGGACACAGCTGAGCTAAAACCTTTAAAGATAGCCAGTTTCAGATTAGAAGTGCTGGAGTCAAAGGTTGAATTTGCAGTTATCGCTTCTCTGTGACCTTGTGTTTCTGGGTAAGATTTCCTAAGCCAATTTTTTTCATGTTATCTAAGAATTACCTTTGGACTGCAGCCAGAGTTCGTCTTGGCAACTCTCCACTTTGTTTTTGGAAGTAAACCAACATTGAAAGAAAGAAGACAATTGGTTTTTGAAATAAAAACTGTTTATAAGTTCTTGCTTTTTTGTTGATTGCTTCGAGCTGGGTCATCACAGTAACTGAGTAAAAGTAGCTTATGACCACCCTGTAAAATAGCATAATGTTCCTCTAGCTTTCATTTCATTGGCTGCTGTGAAAAAGTCCGAACTAAATGCAGGCACCAAAGGCATAACAAGCAGGGACCAAAGTGTTTTCATTGCTTGCAAAGTTACTGTAATGGGAACGAAAAAAAAGTCACAACTCTACTATTTCTAGTTTTTGTGGCTGCCCTAGTCAAAAGTTATCAAAGATTATATGCCCCATCTCACTTAAATAACTTCTTGGGGGGAAATAAGCCATATTATTACTTTATTGTTATTGCCAAGATCCCCATCTTCTTTCCAGTTGTTACCTCATATATTTTGATGGATTGGATTTGGAAACCTATGCATGGAAATCAGGCAAACTTCCACTACTCTTAAAACAAGCCATCCAACTGTTAATGCCAAGACAGATAAGACCAAAAACTACATCATAGTATTTATTAATCTACCATAGAGACCACTAGTAAAGAGTGGATTTCCCTTGCTGGCTGTGAGGATGGGGTTCTTCCCTGTCTATATTACTTTTTATGTGGTTCTGTGACTTCTGTCTGAATTTTGGTGGGTAAAAAAATATACAGTGCAGATTTTTCTGGTGTTTTGTTTTGTTTTGTTTACATTTGCTTACATTAAAACACAAGTTTGAAAATAACTGAGTGTCACATCTTTTAATGTGAGGAAAGAAGTATGGAAAATACCATAGACGGGATCTATCCAGGGCCCAGTTCTATAATTATATTAAGGCTACTTTAAAAAAAAAGGAAGTACAATGAATACTTAGATTAATGTTTCTTAACCTTGGCAACTTTGAAATGTGTAGACTTCAACTCCCAAAATTCCCCAGGCAGCATGCTACTTGTAAATTCTGTGAGTTGACTCCGCCTTCCATGCTTCCAAAATGGGTAAAATAAGGACCCATATTGTTGGGGGTAATATGCTGACTCTGTAAAACCACTTAGAACGGGCTGTAAAGTGGTATATAAGTATAAGTGCTATTGCTATTGAAACCACACATTTTAAAGTTGCAAAGGTTGAGAAATACCGATATAGATGAATAGGATAAATACCATGTTCTAAAATTTAGTTAGAAACCAGATAGCCTGTCTAAATCATGTGCCAGTGGTAGCTCTCAATTATCAGTTAATTTGCAAAACTGAAGAAAACTGGGCTCATCTCACTGTGAACAGTCATTGCCATTTTGGTTTTATAGTATGTCAATTTTATTTCCTGACAGACAAAACACAAAAAGGGCAAAAGTTTATTTTGTATAAGATCTGTGCTTGGCACCTAGAAACAGAGTTCTCTGCATAAGGCAAATCTTTATACACTTTCTTTCTTAATATATATTTTACATACATTTTTATCACCCTCTTTAATATTCATAATATTGTACTCCCCTCCCTCCCACAAATGCTAAAAACATATTAAATACATTTATCTACAACACATCAAAACAACCTCTCTACTGCAGTTCCTGTATTCACCTTATTTGTCAATGTCATTTTCACACTTTAACTTAAAAGATCACTTTACTCTTTTTATTGAGCATCACTTGCTTACTTACTTTCCAACAGATTATGAAAAAATAATATTAAAAGACAGAAATATTTGAGAAAGGCACTTATTTCTTGGCCAATTCAGCAGACAGAACAGGCCTTCTGTTGTAACTCTTTGCAACGAGGCTTCTGCCTGTCCGCTCAACACAACCCCTGACTAAGAGAAATTCTTCCTTTATAACTACCTCCTGGGGAAGATAAATGTTTTGCACATGGCTTGCCAATTTTTTTGCATTTTATATAAGCCCCTGAATGTTCAGTTGAGCACAACTTCCCCTTATTCCTTTTCAAAAAGAGATGTGGGCAGCAGTCATGCCTGTTTCCAGATAAGCCTGCTATAAAAACAATTCCCTGCCTGCATACATCAAGAAAAACTTTTAGGGTTAATGGGTGTTTCCTCTCCTTCTCTTCAGGCAAAATTTTGTAAAGAGAAAAAAATACTGTTCTCTGGCAAGAGACACATTACCCCAAAAAATAGAAAAGACCAAATTCTCTCAAGAAGAGACATTCCAGTCAGATAAAATGTTCACCAAGCTGAGTGAGAGATGGCTATGAACTTGAACTAATAAATGTAAATAACAAGAAGGCATTTTGGCAGTTGTCTATTTCCGATAGTGCAGTTATATAGGACAGCTTGAATCTTCAGGGATTGCTGCACACATCTGGGAAACGTGTTTTTTTTTTAAAAAAAGGCAGAAACAGTGGGCTTCTGTTGGGAACAGTTCACACCCCACTCAAAATTATTGCATATAGTGTAAAGCACGGCCCATATTTTTTGTAAACAGTTTTCTCTATTTTTAAAAGGCATCCATTGAAAATGGAAGCTATTTAGTTCCACATGGCTTTTGATTCCAGTCTGCACGATTCAGTTCTTTGAAATATAGCTATAATTGGCTTAGTTTCCATTGAGCGTTCAAATACAAGTCCACTTTAAATTTGAAAAGGAACCGGGACAAAACCACCAGTAGATAAAATGAGTTATTTGTTCACAATTTGGCCAAGGCTCTGAGCACCATTTAAACCATGTGCATAGACATTTGTGAAGATGATCCTGTGACGGCCCCATACTGCCTATTTTCACAAGTGCTGGCTGTAGGCTGGCTGCTGTTGGCGGGGCTGATCATGTGCATGCTGTGATCCATCCCTGTTGAAAGATATTGCCTCTCTCCAAAGGCCCCGCTGGAAGGAGCAGAACAAAGTAAAGTGCTTTGTGCAGCAGCCAGTTTTTCAGGGCTTCCTGCCAACCTTGGAGAAGCTGAGAAATTATATCCATACAAATTATAAGGGTTGTGAAGGGAAAAGGCATTGTAGGAACTCTGCTGCATGTGACCACCACTAAACATATGAGGAGAAGAAGGAGAAGGAGAAGAAGTGGCGGTGGGGTTGCCAGCTTGCATGACGTACTGGAACTGAGATGTTGGGAATGATCCCAGCTGGCCACCATAAGCTTCCATTTTGCCATTAGTGGGCAGGGCAGAAGGAGCAGGCATTCCTGAGATCAGAGTTGGAGTCCGCTGAGGTATAAAGTTTTCCGATGGCTGAACAGCAGCAGAAGACCCGCTCTGGAGCCGGCTGTATCCACTCTCACTCAAGCCCGGGTAGCTCTGGAGGGCAGCCATGTTGCTTCTTGCACACGGTGGGTACTCAGAGAGATTCAGGTTACAAAGCTGGCTCTCTCGGCAGCCAACATTGAAAGTGTTGGGAGTTAAATGAAAGGCTGGAGGAGAACAGGATGGAGACAGGAGGTGGGAAGGTGCCGAGGGTGAGGGGGTTCCTGTGCTGGAGGTTGTTGGGGAAGTGCCTGTGCTGCCCCCTAGGAAGACAATAGAAAAGAAAGCAACATCTTTAAATGGAACAACACTTATTTCATTTTCCACCTCTTCCTCTAATAATTTCCTCTCTTATTTATCCCAATGGAAAATATGAAAAATGTGATGCTTTGTCCTAATTTCAAATTCATTCCAAAAGTGCTTAGGTAGCCAAAAACTGCCAGCATACTGCAAAGCAAAGAAAAAGCTCTACTATATATATATATATTCCAAAAATGCCTCTGAGCCCCGAATGAGCTCCATAGGCTTTCTGAGAAAATGAAATAATGTCCAAACCACGTCCCAGGGCTTTGTTTGAACTTAGTTTTATATATCCAGAAAAAGAACAGAAGCAAGCAGCGGATAGTTGAAAACATCCTATAAGAGAGGGAAATAGTTAACTGCATTTCAATAATACTGCAGTTTCTCATCTAGCCTCCCTTGGCAAACATTTACTGAATAGGTAACTTTTCCATACCCTCCTTTTTCAAAGATTCCTCACAGCATACTTTCAAATTTTGAAGGAGGCTTTTTTAAAAAAAACTTTCCTTTGTACAACTCTGTAGCAATTCCTTAACTTAGGATAAAATTGGGGTGACTGGATCAATGAGCATTTACTGCCTGGATGCCCTTCCTGATGCCACACAGAGTTTGCAGCAGATATTTTTATTTATTTTATTGATTTATTATTTCAATTTATATACCGCCCCATCTCCGAAGACTCGAGGCGGTTGACAGCAAATTAAAACACATAATATACCCCCTCTCCTGATACAAGATCCGTCATTGTATGTGTTGTGTATGTGTGAATTAGTGAATTACTTGCATTTAAATGTGTTAGGGAGAGATGTAGATGTTTACCCAATGCATTTTTAAGCTGCAAGTTTTCCAAGGTTTCTATAGAGAAGGGACACAATGGGCTATACAGTATTTTGGCCTCGGGCCAGAAAAAAACAGCTTGCTAGGTTTCTGTAAGAAAAATAGAGAAATATTCTATTTTTTAAAAAAAATTAATATAAAGAGCAACATGTTCAAAATCCATATAAACAGTGTGTTGACGGGTTACAATTCTTTCAACTGGGGAAACCATAGCTTTGACTATATGCACTTTTGTTGGCAGGGTGATTGATGTCTCTGCTTTTTAGAATGCTGTCTAGATTTGCCATAGCTTTCCTCCCCAGAAGGCCCATTTATATTGCATTGGCTTAATATGACAACCACCTTTCAGGATAAAAAGGCATCCATCAAACTCAAGGTAGCTTACAGAACACGCCTTATTTCTCACCGCTATCCAGCTCACCTTTTGGGGCAGCTAATGCTGCTTGACAGGTTATAGTAATTTCGCTGGTATTTTAATACCACTATTAAGAGGGCTCATTTAAAAAAAGATTTCAACACGTCTTGATTTCTCTTGCATGCAGATCAATCAAACCAAAGGAAGGCCAAAACTCTCCAGATCTGCCAAACCATTTTGAGGATGGATACACTTCGCCAAGGCAGAAGAGAACCTGGGATTTTGTCCTTCTTCAGGGATCCATTCCAGGTGCAGAGTTTTGTCCACTCGACTGGCATGGAGTCAAAGCTGAAGGTAAGCAGGATATCGCTATAAGTAAACTGAGGCAAATTCTCCTTCAGGTCGAGCTCAACTCCTGAGGAATTCATGGACGACAGTTGTGACTCTTTCTAAATGTTGGTCTGCTGGTTCTTTCTGCTGAAAAGAATCAGCCCGCCAGGAAAAGGCCCGCCAGGCCTTTCAGATTTTGATCCAAATAAAATTTAAATCAAAACAGTTCAGTAAATTAAATGTAAACTAAATATTTATTGACTGGGTGACACCCTCACACATGTTTCCAGTCACCACGTCCCAAATATTTTCCAGTCAAACAAGCGCACTAAGAGGCCATTAGCTTTTGTTCCACAGAAAGAAATGGGGAGCAAACAGAAGAGAACCAACAGAATTCCTCCTCTTGGGTTGCTGAAGGATGTAGTGCAGTTCTGTTGCTTTGTTTTGTTTTCTGCTCATCGTTTCAACATTAGTGTATTCCTAGGCATGGTTGGAAAAGGCAGGAGAGTAACGCCCCAAAGGTGCTTTTTCAACAGTCCAACTGAGCTTCGTTTTTCCTGGAAGGTGTTTTGCTTTGTGGATAAGAAAGTGAAATATTTTCAAGGAATAAAAGTTCAGCTGGTCTTTTGAAGAAGGGCAACCGTGTCCTGGATGGCTGAGAATCTCCCCAGGCAAGGGGAATGTTGAATTGGGGAATTGTGATTTTAGGATTTTTAATAGTTTAAAAAAATTTTAAATTACAGCATATTATTTAATTCTTTTTTAACTGTATATACATGTATTTTATTCTGCTGTAAGCCTCCCCGAGTCCTGGCTGAGATGGGGTGGGATATAAATCTCATATAAATAAATAAACATAGGCTGATGGTAGTCAGCCTTCAGAACTCAAAGCAGCCCCAGGAACCAACAGAAGAAAGGCAGACAGCATTCATGCCTTCTTCCATTAACAGTGAGCGTGTGGAGACAAGGAACAGTGTGGAGGCAAGAATCAGCAAACAGCTGATTTGGGTGAGACTTTGTTTTTCTATGTCAGCAATGTTGATTTTGACTTTTTTTAATATAAATTTTATTTAATTGTTTTTTAAATGGTAAGGGAGAGTAGGATTAAGGAATGGGAGTGGAATAAAGGGGAAAGGGAAAGGTGATATGGTGGGGTAGGAAACGGATAAGGACTGTAGGATTACTCTACACACAATTTCATACTTAAGTAACCATACTGATATCTGGGTATAAATGACAAGTTACAATAATTGATATAATATCGAAAAGTTGTCCTTAATAGTACGTTAATTATAGAAAAGCTTAAAAAATTCATCTTGTCATCCCACAATTTCCTTTTTGTCTTATCATAATATTAAATATTAATATAATCATCCTAATGTTTCAACATATATTGAAACCTCATTTTCTTTAGTCCTTTTCTTCAAATTACAAAATTATCATGGCTTATGTCTTGTCTGGTAATAAAATTTGTATTTCTAAAATTAGATAAATGTAATTCTTGCCTCTGTCAAAACATGTAGTATTAAATTTTTGCTCTTTTTTCCTTAATTATGCTTTATCAATTCCTTAATTATGCTGTATCAAACACTTCTAACTTATATTCTATCTATGTTCTAGTTATTAAACTTTTCCATTAAAAGTTTTTTATTATCAAATGCTAGCTTTAATACATTTTATATGAGTTCTCTTTGTAAAGACCGCTTATGTCTATGTTATCTGTAACATTTTTGCTCATATTGTCATTGTAATTTCACTTGTTTCTCTTCCATTTTCCATTTTTAAAAGTTTTTGATTAGGTTTTCTTCTGTTTTCAGCAATATTTTATCCAATAGTATCTATCTAGTCTGAAAGTCTTTTGCTGTTGTAATCTTTTCATGTCTCATTCAAATTTGCAGATCGGACCATCATGTTATTTTTTTTTAATAAAAAATTTTTATTTGGTTTTACATTTTTTATTGGGGTAAGGTAAATGGAATATTCAAATTTTTGTTACAACAAAGCGAGTATGAGTTATCTCTTATACAAAATATTAAAAAGTTGCATTATCCAAAATAGAAAAAGAAATATATATTGAGTTTATCTTTCTTAGGCAAGATCCTGTTATAAATTTACTTTCATAATAATCTTTAATGCTAGGCATAGATGTTCACGTCTTAACTTCTATACACCAGAAATCTAACATATTTCATATTTCTTTAAACCTTATTCATTTCTTATCTTTTGATCTTAAATTCCACTGCACCGCTCCTCCCTCCGCCCTCGAAGAGGTTCCGGCTTCTTCCACAAACCCCTCTGCTCCTTGTTGTTCCTCTTCCAGGAGATTTTTATGTTCCTTAAGAAAGGCCTCCGCCTCCCCCACTGAATTAATT
>JANHFP010001596.1:123731-136560 GCA_032468135.1 Calamaria suluensis
TGGGAGTTGAAGTCCACAAGTCTTAAAGCTGACAAGTTTGGGAACCTCTGCACTAATAGAAAAGTATAATCAACCAAAAACAAACAGGAAACAAACAACAGCAAGCTTCACATTATTGATTACAGGTGATAGTGCCATCTAGGCCAAGAACAGGCAATATTTGTGATCTTAGGACCCAGCGTATTCTATACACATTACTAGAGGATGGGGAAATTCCACACAGAAAGCACCAGATCCACAAATGATCGAGGACTGAACTAATAGAATATGTCATGTTTAATGCGCTGGACTAGGATTAAGGAGGCATTTGTCCAGTCACCCTCTTTTGACCCAAAGCATTGTTGTAAGGATGAAACTGGAGTTGAGTCAGAGGCACACTTAGGAAATTGGGATATGCAATTTATTTGTTAGATTTATATTTCAACTTCTTTCTCATAGCTCCAAACATTATGGTACGGACTCCCTTTTTTATTTTCCCAAGCATAGTCCCAAGGTAGAATGAGAAACTTTCCTAAAGTCACTGAAGGAGCCTCTATTTCTCTCTCTCTCTTTTTAAAGGACTTGATTGTACGATTCTAATGTGATGATTTTAACAGAGTCAGCTTACTAGTTGGAAGGAAGGGGGGGGGGGAGGAAAATGAATGTGACCTCCTAGAAATATCCAGTTTGGCAGTGGATATTCTCCTCTTCATAATATGGATAGGATAACTCTTATATAGGGGATATGATAGCTCAGCAGTTAATAACACTGAGTTTGCTAGCTGAAAAACTGACAGGCTGGGTTGCCCACCTAGCAGTTTGAAAGCATGCAAGTACATTAATGAGTGCCACTTAGGTGGAAAGGTAACAGTGTTTCAAGCGCCTTTGGCGTGCAGCCGTACTGGCCACCTGACCACGGAAATTATCTTCAGACAATGCTTGGACCCCAAGAAACGGAGATGAGCACCATACCTTAGATTCAGACATGACTGACAGGAAACATTTACCTTTTAATGCCATCTATATGAAATACTTCTTTCCATTATGTTTATTTGAGGGCCACATTTAGACTAAGAATTTAATATGGACACTGGCCATCAGAAAATTTCTCAGCTCTGCACTCTTATTGACCTTCCGTTAAAATTTTTGTTATCTTTACTAGGTATTTTGGTACTTTCATCTTGAATTTTGTAATATAGAATAATTTTATTTAGATAGCACTCAGCTCTTTGCTATGTATACAAACAAACAAACAAATTACACCATGAGAGATGGATCAACATTGATGGCCAGCATCGTATGTAAACAAACTTTTGAATGTGACTACATCTGGAAAACATATTTAGTATTCTTCCAGATGCTGCAACAGTGGTTTTGGTAGAGCCAAACTGAGAAGGAAAATAGGAGCTAATTTCTCATAGGGCAGCCATTTTATACTTTTCTGACCTTGCATCCATCTTTCATTTCAACAAATGGTAATACTAAGTACATTTTTAAATACTTATTTTTATATGTTTTAAATTTCTATTTTCTTCATTATAGATTCCTATGTTATAGACATAGCATTTTAAGAATAATTTCTTCTATCAGAGCAGCACTGAAAATTGTAACTCTGAGGTACTGAGGTGAGATGTCTAACAGATTTTAAATCTCAGTGCCACAATATAACTCCCAAGTTGTTGAGGAACGCTTGATAAATCAACTCCTACAATGAACTGCAAAACATTATGATGGGTAATCCAGGGGTGGGTTCTACTTAGCTTTACTACCGGTTCTATAGCTGGATGATTTTCATGTGCTCAGTGCATGTGTGCATGCCGTGTGCATGCTCCATGGATGCGCAGTGGAGCATGTAAGGCTTGCACGTGCCATGCATGTGCTCCATGTATGCACAATAGAGCATATAAGGCTTGTATGTGCCGTGCATGTGCTCCATGCATGCGCAGTAGAGCACACACAGCAGCACACATGCTTTACATGCGCTCTTGGAGCAGCCAGCCACAGCAATCAGCTGCTTCAGCTGGTGAAAAAAAGTAAAATAAAGCTGAAAAGTTTGCTGGGGCGGGTGGGAGGCTCCAGCTCCCGGTCGCACAGGTTCAGTGATGTAACACTGTCACCACTACTGGATCGTGTGAACTGGTCCAAACCGGGAGCAATCCACCACTGGTGTAATCTCAGAAATCAGTCTCTGTTCCTCAGTTTGACTACAAAGCAGGCAGCAAGTTAGGTGTCTCTTAACACTGCCGTAAAATAGGAACAATTCATTCTCCTCTGAAACACACTCAGACACACTTCAGTGTTTATTCAATGTTTGGAAGCAAATTCAAAGAGGAATTGAGGCTATAATTTTTAGTTACCAAATCTGTAGATTGTCAATGTTAAAATTCTCCACCATCAATCCTATCTGAAAACTCAGCCCTGCGGAACTTCTCTGGATGGTAATCTTTTCCATATAGCCTTAGGAGGTTACTTGCCAAAATTCCTGTTGTGATCAATTTGCATGGCATTTTGCAAATATAACCATCTATACTCATCCTGCCAGGTGCCAAGATTCTGAATAAGAAATGAATACTATTGTGACAAAGTTACCATACTTGAATTTTCCCAAAAGAAGGAACGGAATTCAAATATGAATCATGCACGCACAAAGTATTAATATCATGTGAGCATATAGAATAAGTAACAGACGTTTGTAACATGAGTATATCATGTGCTATGTAATATATGTCATTAGAAATTGGGACCGAAGGAGGCATGAAATTGGAATGCCCAATAAATCAATATTGGAGACCTATGGGCCTTCTCAGGAGGAAAATGAGGGTTCAAGACAAGAATGGCAATATTGTTTGTTATAGTCCTGGATCAGATCGAAAACAGATTGAAACAAGGTATGAAACAGCAAATATAAACCACACTCAAAACCAATAAAACTCATGCAATTGAGTGTTCAGCTAATTACTGAAGAATTGTTCAAAGTCCATTTATTTTACTTATTATTCACATTTATATAGGTGCTCATTTTACAAGAAGGGAGATGGTATTTAATATGATGTGGTTTCTTTGGGGCCAGATTTTCATCTGTAACTTTTCATTTTTGTTTAGCTGCCAAAGAATATAATGTGCTGTTTCGATTGCAAAAAATGTTGAACCTATACTTTGGAAGCATACCCGTTTCCTATGAATACTATAATAGTTTGAAATCCCATTGTTGAAAAAAAAACTATCCTACTGTAATGAATCTCAACTGGAAGACTATTTAGAAGTGTAATTCTAATCTACAACTGGTAAATATTCATATAAATTCTTGTTTTTTATGATGATGATGATGATGATGATGATTTAAAATAACGATTCAGGAATGGGTTGACGCAGTATTTGGCAATGTTGGAATGCTCTTCCCCTGACCCCAAATCCAGAAATAAACAATAAGAGTTAAAGGAAATACTTATTACCTTAAATTCAGCATATACTTACTGTATATTATGCAAATAGTTTAGATGAGGAAATATATAATACAATTGTAACAAATCAGCTAAGCTGATTCTTACATTATTCTATTGGATGATATCCATCCGGTTTGTATCTCTGCCAATAGAAGAATTCATCATTGAAATGATGTTTCTTGGTGATGTTTCTTGTTTCTTGGTGATGTTTCCCCTCTTAAAACATGCTTCCAAGCCCCCCCCCCCAATTACTGAAACAGAGTCTGAGAGGAAACAGCAATTATAGGGAAATAGAAGAATTGCTTCAAATCTATTCCTTTGCCTTTGAAGAGGAATGATTTTTATAGTGCCATATAGTTATATTATCTCTCGAAAACTATACTTGTTGGTGGGGAAATATAGATTTAGTTCATAACCTAAGTATTATCGCTGCAAATAAAAATGTATATTGAAACAAGTTCTTAACTAACAATGGGACACTGGGTTAGCTCTTATCAGTTTGCAACTTTTTGTGGTTCCAATAGCTTCTTCAGCATGTGCAGTCCACATGTGTTCCAGTGAGTATCTCCTTTCCCAAATTGTAGCCACCACAAATAAACTCCCATTGCAATGCAGATTGCATTGCTCCCAGCCACAAGTACTGTGTGCAGCATGTCCACATAGAGTTCCGAGATATCTTGGCCAACAGCCCTTTAAGAGGTTGCAAGGGTCAGAAAGACAAGCAGCTCTTGAGACATATGAATCCTCCATCCATTAAAAAACCAACAGAATCTTGAATATTTTCAAATCTTAAAAAAAAAACCTAGCCAGATAGAGAGTTTGTGCTCTTAGACCACCCAGTTGGTACAAATGTCTTACTGGAAACCCATAAAGTGCTTGATTCGGCTACTTCTTTCACTATTATAGTAGAACTCAACCAAGAACACTCCACAAATTGGAGAGATTCTAACAATAAATTTCTTGAAGCTAACATGTTATAAAGAATCACTGGTTTCCTGCTGTTAAGAGACTGGCCAATAGAGTTCATATATCTATGATTACAGAGACTGAAGTTGAGGATGTCCCTACATTTGACCATTGACAAAGTATTGTTTTATAATTGAGAAGAGGTCTGCACAGGAGAATACAGGAGTGTTCAGTAAGCCTGCAAATGCAAATATCAATCTATCAACCTATTCCACTTTTAACGGGTTGAGTTGTAAATACGCCTGTTATCAGTATCCATGAGAATGTTGTAGTTAATGAAAATACATAAGTTTGTTTATCATCCAGATAACAATCCTTATAACTCTGGAAGAATATATTTCATAAGGGAATACTTGTACTATATATAAATGTGGTATATAAAAATTATGTATTCATATATATATATATAAATATATATAAAAATAAAGCTGATGATCTAGTGATTAAGGTTGTTGTGACTACATACTTGGACTTTCATCTAAACAGTCTTTCAGTCAAGACCCCAGCTGACTTGTATGTCTCTTGGCTTATGTGGTTTCCTGTGAAATAAGCATTTGCTATTTCACTTGTTTGGCTTATTTAAGGTTAACCGATTGGGATGTTTTTAAGAAGTGAAATAGGTGCCATAACATCTCCATTAAAAACATAAAAAGGGTGAAAAAGATTGATACTATCCCATTTAAAGCTGGTCAAAGACATCTAAGGTATTCTAGGGGCTGTAGAAGGGACATTGAGGTCCGCATGCAGTCTGTGGATTATTTCTTCTCCCTCTCCCTGCCCAGTTATGGAACCATTGATCCAATATTCCAAAAAACAAATGAACATAATCATGTAAAGTAGAAGAAAAGGAAATAAACAGAGGGAAAGAGGGGGGAAATAGTTTTTAAAAGCCAACAAATAAAATATTTTTAAATAAAAAAGGAGAAAAAGCAGTAAAAGCAGCAATAAGTTCTAAATACCTTCCCATTGCACATTTCAGTCTCTTGAGGTACAGTGGCTTATAAACCAAAGTCCTAATTTGACTAATACTAACTAGTATTAATCCTAGGCCCGTGATGGCAAACCTATGGCACACCTGACAGACATGGCACACAGAGCCTCTCCTTGTGTGTGTGGGGAGAGAGAGAGAGAGAGAAAGGCAGAGGGGGGAGGGAAAGAGAGAGAAAGAGAGAGGGAGGGGGGAGAAAGAGAGGGGGAGGGAAAGAGAGAGGGAGGGAGGGAAAGGGAGAGAAAGAGAGGGAGAGAAAGAGAGAAAGAGAGAGGGATGGAAAGAAAAAGAGAGAGGGCAGGAAAGAGAGAGGGGGAAGGGAAAGAGAGGGAGGGAAAGAGAGGAAGGGAAAGAGAAAGAAAGAGAGGGGCATAAAAGTGCATTTATCACATTTTTCTTAGAACAATTAGCTGAACTCTGCATTCTTTATCATTATTTTAGATAGTAAAACCTATCTATTTTTTACCCTCCCGTAAATGTAATATTCAGTTTCCAAGATATATGGTTACATCTAAGACAAACAACAAGGGAGTCGATTCTTTTTCAATAACTTTCTAAAACAAAATGGAACACTAGCCATGGATACCAACGATGCACTGTAGACTGTACTGGAATTCCTCAGGTTTCAACCAAAGTACAATTACAATTTCATTATGTACCCTAAAATGCACACCTCAGACAGGCAGATCCTGGTCTGCATTTATTAGCGCAGAATTTAGTTATGTTATGTCAGACAAACAGTCACTAACTGCAATGATAGATTTAGATGGCCCTGTTCAGATCATTGCACCATTTCAGGACTATCACCCTCATTATTATTGTCAATGTATATTGTTTTAATTCTCTGAAAGCAATGCTGAGGCACATATTTTATAAAGCAGTCAGGGCTGCAGAAATAGCAAACACAATGTTGAAGTAAAACCCACAGCTTTTGGCAAGAAGCTGTGGATGGAAAATGCCTTAATTTGTTTATATAACACCATTCGTATGAGTGAGAGTCCAGCACCACCAGCCTAGTTCTGATACTTTAACCAAGAAAAACTGAAAAGTATTGCAAGAACAGTGTTAAAGGACATAAGCGGGGGGAAAAGAACTTAATAGGTGGAATAGACTATTGGGCATTTCCCTGCTAGTGATTTGCATGTCTTGTGGAGTCTGAATTTTCCACTCAGCCAATATTTTAAGTCTCATCTGATAACTTGGCTGAACTTTCCTAGTCTGTGAATACTGCTTGATGAGAAAGTTAGCCAGGACATATAAGATTATTTGTATGTTTTAAAACCTGTCAACATTCTCTTAGACTTAGCTCATTGTGGCAAAACCCCTCTTCTGTTCAATGAACTGAAGTTACTTCATCTCCTAATGACATCAAAATAAGTTTCTGCTTATTGAGTACTAAACCACTATGTGATTAAAATTAAACTGAAAACTGATAATTCAATATTGCTTTATGTGTAGGTACTTTATAAAACTCAACAATTGCAATTTTGAATCCAGAATTTTTTTTATTCATGTTATATAGAATAAGACTGCACTTTTCCTAGAAAGGACTGTTGGTGGATAAATTAAAATTCATTCCTTCTGATAGGTGATTTAAATCAGTTTGACTAAAATAAATCTTTCCTTAATCCTTTTTCAGATCATGAAAAGCACAAGCACTTGTTTTTAGGAATAGCAGAAGTAGCCGCTCTCCAATGGGTTTCCTCTGGTTTTGCTCTATTTTGTAAAAGAGCTTCTAAAAGGAATTTTCTTACGCAATTTGCTTCAAACTATGCAAAAAAATATATCAAAATCAGGTTTCTTCTTGTCCTTGGAGAATAGTTCCCGCTACCCTTTTCATAAATTGCTATTTTGGAATGGTCTAGGGCAGGGGTGTCAAAGTCAAGGCCGCGGGGGTTGGATCCAAGCCCGTGCAGTGCTTACATCTGGCCTGTGGGAGGGTGCTCTGGAAACAGCAAAGGATTGGCCCATGGTGCCTCTGCCAGTGAAAACAGAGCTCAGGAGCCCATTTTTGCTGGCAGAACGCTCAGGTCACCACAGGCGCCTCCCGACCGAAGTGATGTCAAGCTGGCCACCCCCACCCTGGCCATGCCCATTCCAACACCCCCCCCAGGTCAAATACAACCCTGATGCGGCCCTCGGTGAAATCGAGTTTGATACCCCTGGTCTAGGGGTTCATGAACTGTGCAGTTTTTTTCAGCTTATTCGTCTGGTTCAGAACCTGCAAATATTAATTCATAATTTATTTCAACCATGGCCCATTTTCACTTACAGAGCACTCTTTCCTGTTCTTACTGCTAGGTTGAGATTCCTTTTCCAATGTCAGATAAAATGCTTTGTGTCATGGAAGAAAGAGCCCATCTACCTCAGGGTGGAAGCAAAGCATAAATTCATGTCTTAAGACCAAAACCATACCTTTAGTCTTTTTTTACTGACAGTAGCTGGAATCCTTCTTTGTATCCATTTTGTCAGAACATCTTAATTAACTTCTCAACTTAACTTCATAATCTCTGTAAATTATTTCACAGATGAAGTGGGATTTGGACAAGATACTTTTTAATCTGTAGCTTGACATTTATTTTTGAACAATCACATCACATTTTCAACTTATCTAGCAGAAATTCTCAATGGGTCATTACCCATATGAGCTAATTTGAGGGACGTTCATGAATTTAGCGAGGGTTTGAAGACGTAGCTGTTAGGAATTTCTCTTTGCCTGGACATTTAAATTAAGTATTTGACTGATTTCTTTTTTCACTGAAAAGTTTTGTTTTGTCTAGTTGCAGAATTATATTCTTGTTTTGTTTGGTATTTGGATTGAACTACATACTTTTTATCATTGAATGTTTGAACAGTACATATAGTAACAACTAGCTATCATTCAATAGCTATCATTTTTATTTAAAAAGTAACATGTTTTGGAAAAATGTAACTTTCAAACAGAAAATTAACCTAAGAAGAAATAGAACCATATTTTCTAATCTTGCTTCTCTGGGGATATAAAGCCAATTCAAAGGCTAAGAGCGGACAAATTTAATTCAGATTAATTTATAGTCTGGTATGCACTCATCCTTCTAAAAATATAGATTCATCCTTTTCATCATATTCCAAACTTGATACAACATAAGTTCTTCAGAAAAATACATTTGAAGTATAATTATTACCCACCGATTCACCACTTTAGCAATATCTAACAAAGAAGGAATTACCAATGGGCATGACTAAAACATATGCATTAATGTTCCCTTAAATTTATTGCATCTCTAATACAGGAAGAAATGTAACCAACATTTTTGAACATCCTTGGAGGAGTCCAATAATAAATACATGTGTATATATGTACACAAATAGTATATTTATTGAACCAACTATTTTTTAGAACTGAAGACTACTGCTTTTATAATAGAATAGAATTTGATTGTTGAGTGTGAATATTATACTTCTTTCTTGCCCAACTCATGTCCCAGTAAAGGAATTGGTTATGTTTGAGGGGGAAGCCCCATAAGTTTGTTTATCATTTTGGAGGATTGGTCATCCCAAAGGTTAAGAACCCTGATATCAAGAATAAGCTAATTACTT
Organism: Calamaria suluensis; assembly: GCA_032468135.1. Lineage (NCBI taxonomy): Eukaryota > Metazoa > Chordata > Lepidosauria > Squamata > Calamariidae > Calamaria > Calamaria suluensis. Next base: position 132,687 of record JANHFP010001596.1, read on the forward strand.
AACTTTTAAAAGCTTATGTAATAGAGGAAAGCAGTAGTTAATTACCATTCATAGGAGCCCTGATGGCATGATAGTTAAAGTGCAGTATTACAGGCAAACTCTGCCCATAGTCTGGAGTTCGATCCTGATTGGCTGAAGGCTGACTCAGCCTTTCATCCTTCTGAGGTCAGTAAAATGAGGATCCAGGTTGTTGGGAGCAAGATGCTGAACAAGGACTGTAAAGCAATAAGGGGGGTGTATAGGTCTAAATGCTATTGCTTTGCTTTTGCTACTCATGGTTAGAAAATATCTTCATGTAGGAAAGTTTACAAAACTAATTATCCCATTGCCAAAATATTTTTAAAAGAGACCAGTTTTAGAGAAACAGACATGCCTGCAGTTTGGGTTTTTTTTCCCAAGTTTTCTATTCCTTGGTGAATGAGCCAGGCATGTGTCAGAGCAAGTATATTAATATTTTAAGGGTTAAATTCTCCACCCCATTCCCCTTTCATAAAATCCCTCTGACACTTGTTAAAAATATATTGTGGTTATCAGTCTATAAGCTTTTTAATGTATTGCCACTGCTGTCACAACTTATCAGATGAAAAAGTGGCGTATTCTATAGAATAATGTTTCATACTTTTTCCAGCAGGGAAATATTCGGTCTGGCAAATATGCCAAACCAATGGATCAGGCTGCCATGTAAAATTTCTTCATTGCCCCAAAAGGATGAATCCAAAGGCTTTTAAAATAACTTTGATGGCTCTTCAGGATAAATAAGACTAATACTAATTTGGGAGAATGCTATATAATTGTATGATATTTAGCAAGATGATAGGGTGCTTATAAATGTTGAATAGAATCTATTATAAGTAAACTAGTGATTTGCATTATGCCCATAATTCCATCACATTTGTATCTGTGTTTACATTATTGGCTATTTATATCTCTAAATTAAGCAAATTGCTAAAGTTAATAATATCTAATACAATTTTTCTAGCAATACCTTCATTATTATTTTTAATATGCTAATTTGAATGAGGGGGGGGAGCTTTCTTAGGCTATTTTGCATTTTGTGTAGCAAATTTATTCTTTTTTTATATATTCCCAAAATTGTCGCATAGCATAGTTTGGCATAGTATTCATCCGTCACAGGCATACCTATTTTATATAAAATTTTAGCGTCTCTCTCATTCAGTTTATATGACCACACATTTACCTGGGAATTATACAGTATTTTGTTAATGTAACTTTCTCCCCATTCTTTCTCTTTTGTTTACAATTGCAACATCCCTGTGCTATTATTTCAAACTTTCCATGTTGTAAATTCCTGTTAAGAATAGTTCTGTTGCGACCTAGGCTTACTAAGTCATTACAACACACAATTAGTCCCCCCAAAAAACCTGTAACAGCTGAGAATTACATTCATTCCCAGATGAGTTCCAATTAGTTGCAAAAAAAGGCTTTGGGATAATCATCAACCTTTATCTTACTTGGCATGTTGCCAAAGGCCTTACTTGGCAAAACCCCATGGAGTTCAGAAACAAACCAGAGATACCGACTGGAAACAGAGTTAGCATGTTGCTTTCCTGCAAAAAAACAAAGTGCCTTTGTTTCTCTTTTAAGCCTTATGGGAGGGGCCAATCATCTCCTGGCCTCATTCCCGGCTCGTCCCTTTTGCTTTAGCTGCTCTTGCCTTCTGGCAGCTCTGCGCATGCATGCTAGGAACAGGCTCCTCCTATTCCTCTGCCTCTCTGCTGTCTGACTCTGGGTGTTCCGGAGTCTGCACATCACTCCCAGATGGCCCCGGCTCCATCTCTGCCTCCAATGCAGAGCCCTCGTCTGGATCTTCCCCAGACTCCAGGACTGGCCCTTGTTCCTCCCCAGCCTTCTCACTGCCCGACTCTGCTGCCAGCTCCACAGGCTGCTGGCGGAGCACAAGAAGTTCAAAATGTGTTCTACAAAGTAGTGCAGAAAGACAGCCTGTCTACACACACGCTGTGTCATCAGGTAGGGCAGGGGCTCCTCCTTGCTTTAAATCTGAAGCTCCTAGTAAATAATTATTCAACATCCCATTTGTGTGAGATGTGCATAATTGAAAATCACAATAAGATCATGCTTCTTTTTTGTTTCGGTGAAGCTTCCTCACCTGTAATGCACAGATTTACCCTGGAGCCCAGGTCTCTCAAACAAGAACTCCCTTTTCCTTTAGGACAAACTCATCTCTGTTCCCTTGCTTGTTCCCTACGTTCCCCCTTAACCCATTGCCACTTTCTTTCGTGAAGATCAAGGTTTGGAAAATGACAAACCAATTGATTAATAGACATGAAATGTATCCTGTAATTTATTTTCTTTCTACACCTGACTAGAATCACTAGGTCTATTTGGAAAGGGAAATATATTGTCCTTCCTGACTCCAAGTGGCAGCACGGATTGCCGAGCATGTGATATCAAGCTGTGTATGGAAAGCAAACAAAACGCTGTTTCTGTATATTGTAAGCATCTCAGGTCGTAAAAGTGTCAGCAGACCATATTTCTTGCCAGGATCCTTTCCATTTTATTACTTGAGACCTTTTCCATTGCGTTCAAGGAGACTCTCTGAAGCACTCCACATCTGTTTCCCAGCCATGTTTTTGATTATCAGTGCCAGATTGCTTGCAATTCTCTTCTTACTCAGATAATCTGATCATATTTTGGCAGAATTGCAATTGCCAAGACAGTTGACAATCTTTCCTTCATCTATTCTAATCTGTCATGTTCACATGTCAAGTTTTAGTATTTCTGGTTACAGCAAAGACCAGTTTTTATTCTTAAGCAAAAGTATAATTAATACCTTAATAACCTTTTATTTTATATACAATATACCTTTACACAATACTAACTCACCTTAAGCTTGGACCAACCTGTGGTGGAAATTGTGCTCCGATTTTTACTACCTGTGGTGGAAAAGGAATGCAATATAATATTCCTCAAACAGCAAGCATATGGCTTGGGTCTATTACTACATATAAAATTGAATTGAGGGGGAGGGTAGTTTTGACTTGCAGATAAGTCAACAAAACTATTATGCTAAGTTTCAGAAATTTAATTGGCTCCCTGGATTTTATTAGATTCAAGTCAAATTTAACACACTACGACAGTTCTGTACAAGTAGATACAAAATCTCAACATTTTCCTACACCAGAAATACACATTTTAACTGTTTAACAATGAGGTTCCCTATAGGTTGAGGAGGATTTCTTATAATCTGGTTCAGGGTTGTTTGTTTAATATTAGTTTGCAGGACTTATATGATTCCCTATCTCATGAAATGACTCTGTTGGGGTTCGCTGCAATCTATAAACACCAGCACAAACAGAAGAGGTGGTAAGTTTTTTTTTTGCTTACTCGATTGGGCCACTGAGAGCAACCAGGAGTTGAGAATTAAGGTCAGGAAAAGTAGTTGCTGCCCTTTCTTTTGTCTTGTATGGTGGGGCTAATTTGAGGCTAAGATGACACTTGATGCTAGAAGGATCAGCACTTCATGTAGTGCACAGCCAGGAATAAATTATTTTACACTTAGGTACTGGACCTGGGTTGCATAGCAAATGAGTTGAGTGTGTCTATTATGTATATGTTAGACACCTCTTATTTTTTGAAAAAAAAGTTTTATTGTGAAAATTTTGAATACAGAAAAAAAAAAATTTAAATTTGCATATATACAATATCATATCTTTCCAATGTCTTACAAGGTATAGTTTTTACTATATATAAAGGTTCGGGTAAATGGATCATAACATATTTAAGTCAGCAGTGTGAGAGTACATTTCAATTCCCCAAAAAAAAGATAATATAAGTCTTAAAATATCATATCATTTTCTAGTAGCTGGTCTCCATTTCTTTCTTTTCCTTGAGC
>JANHFP010001597.1:22141-34141 GCA_032468135.1 Calamaria suluensis
TAAGCCAAGGACTACTACCTGTGTAAGAATTTTCTCTCTTCTGATCTTGACACACCCACACTCATGATGTAGGCTTGAAAACAAAAATGGATAGACACCATTGGAAGAGCTTATGTGGCTTTTTAAAAACTTGGTTAAGTCACTTACAGAAATGTTATATGTCATAGAGAAGAATTTTATCAATCATAACTAAAGTCTCTATAGCCTGATCTGAGGGTACAATTGAGGAGGGAAGACTTGCTTATAGAGACTTCTAACCAGCATTATGGTTGGATTGTTGCCAAAGTTAACACACTGACATTTACTGTGTGCTTTGGAGAGACTGAAATATTTATGCAAATATTTGCCTATAAACAAAAATAGTGTGGGTTATATTTCAACTTACTATAAATTCCCCATGAGATATAGACCCATTTAATAATTTCAGATACTAAATCATACATTGGATAAGATATTGCTTTAAGTATGGGTTCAGATTTTTGTCTGATTCTGGATTTATGTTATTTTATGTAACAATAGTATATATTTGAGGTATTGCAATCCTGTGTCTTATTAGTTTAAAAAGTAAAGATATTTTCAAATGTATGGAACCTTGAACTCCTAAAGTGGAAAAAAGTGGTTGTGTGTAAATCTAAGTAACTAATTAAAATTGTTATAATCCAATTTAATTAGCTTTATCATTTGATTTTATCGACTGGAAACAATGTGACACTTTATACATTACATTGTTAGATACACTTTAAAATATATTAAGTGTGAACTTTGATTGGCTGCATCTCTTTATTCAGTGTATGGTTGTCAATTGATGAATAGAACAGAACATATTTTTTATTGGCCAAGTGTGATTGAACACACAAGGAATTTGTCTTGGTGCATATGCTCTCAGTGTACATAAAAGAAAAGATTGTTCATCAAGAATCGTAAGGTACAGTCATAAGGTTCAATAGTCATAGGTACAGATAAGCAATCAAGTCATATTTGGAAACAGTCAATATTAGGGAAGTCAAGTCTGGTTCTGAGGGCCTTCACCACACACCCCTACACATACTGTATTTTCTTTCTTAACAAGTGCTGATGCAGAATCAGGACCAGTTCTTTGATCATTCAAAACAGCAATAACTGTCATTGCAATATTTGAACAATAAACTACGTAATCTGTTAATAACAGATGTGATTTGTATACTTTCTGCCTTTCTACGAATTGTTACACAAGCTCAGCCATAGCCTGCTTTGCTTTGCTTCACTCTTATGTTTTACGTAGTATATATGCTGTAACAGGCTGTTTCCAGGTTAAGTTCAAATTGATATGTAATAACTAGGATTACTATCAGGGATGCTGGGTTTGTTTTTCTTTCCCCCCTCCTTGTGTGATTTCTGTCACAAAAATGTTTGCTGGATTTGCCCATTGTTATTCTTCACTTTCTGTCCCATTCTTTAGCAGGATTTTTTTGATGTTTCAGCTGAATTGCATAGGTGAATAATTTTACTACTAATTTTACTGAGGATATGCAGAGTCTCTCTTTTTATGGAGACAGATAACAACTAGAATCATTCATTTAAACAATGCTAAAAAATATAACTTATAACCAGTTCTCACACTTAAAAACCTTTGCAGCAAATTTTAAATTATTTTCTGCTTGGTGAGTTGACTAAGAATAATTTGAATTGCAGGATAGCAGATATCTGGAAATAGAACCTGTTGTTAGGGCCCTTTTCTCTAGCACTTCAGCAAGTCAACATTTATAAAGATGCTCACATATACCAACATGGTCCTTGGAGAGGGGCGGTATAGAAATCTAAACTATAAATAAACTAAACTATAAATGGTTGAATTATTTCTGTGACTGCTTTAGCGTCAGATAAATCAGAGAAATATAACTTGCATTCCTCCAGAAACAGCTTTGAGTAGCTTCGGTTCCACTACAGAACTATATCTTACATTATAGCAATGGCAAAGGATGCTGGGAATTGTGGTTCAGGAATGGAATGCCTCACATTCCTCACTCTTGAGTTACATGGTGCTAAAACACTTCCAGTATTGTGAGAACACAACTTGTTCATTTAAGACAATCCAGTTCACATACTGATATTAAGAATCTCAGACCCTGAATAATCAGTCAACTAGAGAGACCATTTTAAAGATTTTTTAAGAATAATGTACATGTTTTGATAATGGCAAATATGTTGAAGTTATTCCTTCTGTTTTGTTTTCTTTCCATGTCTTCATTCTTCTTTCTGTTACTTTTTAAATGTTATTACCAGCAGTTGTTCCTACCTCCTTTCTAACATTACCTGCCATGTTTTTAATGAGCTTATCCTGGGGTATCAGCTATTCAATGATTCACTCAAACATAAAATTATTGCATTATCCTTGACATCTTCTGCTCTTTCTAAAATTTGTCCACTCTCATACATCACTTAAAATGTTTAATCAGAGCAAAGCAAAACTGATGCTTTAGATGTTGCAACACTTACGATTGGCAATATCTTATACCAGCAACAATTAAAAAACCTTATTCTTATCAATTTAAGTTGAGTTTGGGAGCTGATATAATTTTTTGTATCTCATTTCTGTTACAAATGGGTTTAAATTATGAACAGGAGCTTAGATCTCTTGGCTAAAATAATTAGACAATATAAGAAATGTGAGGCAATCATGTTTGTTTACATAAGAACAAACAAAAAAATACAAACAAAAAGTTGAGCTTAAAAGTACATCTGTGTTTATAAAACACAGTCAAATATTTGATGTCAAGCTGAAAACTATTGTCTTTTGGAGTCATAACTTAACTTGGAGCAGAATAGAGGATGTAAAGTATAATTGCTGTGAAAAAGGCAAAGAATTAAAATATTCCAAGACACGAGTCCTCATATGAATTTTTGTTTCAGATTCTAAAATAAATAATTCAAGAAGACAAGACAATTAGGCTCAATTAGGTGAGACTCATCATAGGATTCCAGTTGCTTACAAGCCCCTACATGCAAATCTGGACTTTGGGGGACATCTTCATCTAGTCCTTTGTCCTCCTATCTGAAATGATGATGTGGAAGATTATGGGGCATCCCGTGCAAACCCAGAACACTTTAGTTGGAAGGAAACTTGGATACAGAAAATTGCATATGTAGAAGCACTTACATGCATTGTGTGAATTTTTTTGGATCCTGGCCTCTGCAAGTGTTTGAAAAAAAATACTCATAATTTTGGTGATCCTAAAAAAATAATAATCCTAATTGCTGTTCTGATGAAATGTCAATCTGGACTGGGCACCCATGTGACTCTTGATTCATTGAGGAAAAAAGCTTCATGTTTTTTTCCTTGTCTGATTTTGTTGTCGACCATTTAATCTTTTCATAATATTGCTTGCAGCTTAATAGCTTCTTCACATTGGCTTTGCTTCCGCCCGCCATCATTCTTGCAACATCCTGCCTTACACTCTTTAATTAAAGTGACATTAGGAAATATTAATTCAGATGACTTAAGGCTTCTTTCCACTGTTAAAACAGATAATGGAAGTGGCATCATACATTGCTCAAGAAATAATCTGGTGCACGTTTTGCTAGCAGATTCTGCAATCTGGATAAGATGTATATTCCCGGGGTACAAAAGCATCATGTTGCTGCTGCTTCTGTATATGAATCCTAAATTATGTGCTTGAAAAATAATTAAAGGTGATCCTTGATAAAAGCTGGTATATAAATGTACTCTAGTTGCAACAACATGGTACGCTAGTGCCTAAACTTAATGGTAGGCAAATTGCTTAAAAACCGAGAAACTGGCATTGCCTGAAAAAATACCTATTTTATGATTCCACTTCATCCTTAAAAAAAAAATAAAAGAGTACGGGACACATTTCTGAGTTGATTTTGTTTTGGCTCTAGTTAAAATAAACTTATGCATCACAAATCTTACTTCCTTCACTGCTTTCTCCAGGATAATCCTCGTAACAGCTGTTAAAGACGACAAACGATACTGAATACTGTATATTGAATACTGTATACTAAATACTGAAATATATTTTACTGATCAAGTAAAATGGATCCATGTTCAATTGGAAATCAGCTGCAAGCTAGCAGCGATTGTCATAAAGCATACTTTACCTCCCAAACTGGCTTCAAGACTAAGCAAGATTTATCAGCAACTGATCTGTTACTTCTTCAGCTTAGAACTGGGATAACTCTTTCAGAGACTCATACAATCTGCTTCCATCATGCTAAAGTTTACCTTGATAGGTATGAAGACTTGCAAAAGTCATGTTGCGATCCTTTTAATATGCACAAAAAACTCTCCAGGAAAAACTTGCATGCAATTGACATAGATGATGCGTCTTTTCTAAGTGCCAAGTTTGGACGTCAATTCATACCAGGCTGGAAGCTTTGCCCCAAATGTACACAGATAATAAATGGAAATGCAGAGGTTGACTCTGAAGACCGTCAACGAAGGAGACTTGATTCAGACGTATGTATATGGGACCATTTTTTCAACTATCTAAGTACTGGCCTAAAGCTTTTGCAGTTATGTGATAGTAAATCCCACCCACTGAAAAAAAAAAGTGGTACCTCTAAATATATGTGCCATAGGAGACATAGGACATAGTGCCAATAAGAGACAGGTTAAGAGTATGAAAAGAATAGCATCAATCCCCTCTCTTAAAATAATAAGATTACACTCGATTCTGTACAGTTCCTGAATGTATGACTCTCACTGAATAAACACTGCATGAAGAAAATGCCATCACAGTTTAAATATCAGAAATGGCGTTTTCATGTAAAATTGCAACTTCTCAGTTGAATCTTTGTATGAATTGTATGTATGAATGAGCTCTAATGAGACCAAATCCTTTCATGGGAACAGGGAGAAAATAACTGTTCAGCTTTTGAAACTGCAATATGCATAAGCTTTCCCCATAACTTTCAACTCAGTCAAACACATTTCTGTTTTATTCAAACCAGGAAGCAATAGATACAGAGCTGTTTTAATAAATTAGCTTTTCATGAATATGTTAAATGATATTTCCTGGTTTGCATGATGATATGATCTTAACTTTTTTATAATACTTAAAGGAAAATTAGCCAGGATGAGACCATATAATTTGTGTAAGCAGTGAGGTCTTATCAATACACTGAATACCTTGAGATTTAAAAGAATTTAAGATACTAGAATGGGATGTACTACTTTAGACTGATGGTAAACTGCACTTTTACAAATCCCCTGTGTAAAGTACTCTGCAAATATGAAACAGGATAGGGAGAAGCACAATGAAGAGAGATTATAATATCTCCCTACTTTTTTAGTGCTTTTCGTGCAAGGTATATTTCACTAAGGGGAACGTTTTAAAACTGAATTGTCATCTGCAGTCTGAAGCTGCACACTCCTTAGAGCTCTTACATGAGGAAGATTTCTCTTCCAAGCAATAAAGAGCACCATGATGGAAGACCTTCATCTTTAAAACTGAACTTGGTATCCAGCTTTGCACAGTCTATGTTTAATGAAGACATGCTACGGTTATTTCCTATTTTGGAAGTGTGTGTGTGTGTGTGTGTGTGTGTGTTTGTGTTCCAGCATAACCCTGGAATGCCTTGAGCACTTTCAACCAAACCTGGTACACAGATGACTTACTCTCTGGAAAAAAAATACCGTGGGGGTAAGACACCACCAATACCCCTCAGGGTGTCTGTGTCTGTGTGTTCAAGCATAACTCTGGAAAGCCTGGGCGGCTGAAATGAAATGGTTTATATCTATAGTGTCAAATCACAGTACTTTTGACAAGATTAGTATGCATTTTAGATTCAAGTTCTGTTAAGATACAGACTGTTGTGCCTTAAAATGGCTTCTACTGTACAACACTGGAGTTGCCATGGTAACAGCTTTATAGTACTCCACAAGGGAGCTCTTTCTGGTAAGAGGGATTGGTTATTAAAAAAACTTAAAACAAAAAACAAGCAAACAAAAAACAAGGGGGCTCTCTCTGGTAAGGGGGATTGGTTCTTAAAAAAAACAAACATGCTAGGCCCTCAGCTTCAAGCAAAGAGGGGGATGTGCCTGCTAATGCAGATAATCTCCTCAAAGGCTGTTCACTGTAGAATTTTACCCAGGCTGTTGGGCAGGGAAATGAGGCCTGTAATTCTCACCACAGTGGTTGAGGCAGCTTTCTTCTACAACTGGTAACAGGGATGGGCCCAAGTGTCTCTTTCTTACATTTACTTTATTGTATTCCATAATAATATATTTCACTGTTGTAACGATGCCTCCAAGGAAACATCAGGCGATTGGCCAAGTGCAATCAAAGGCTAGAAAAATGAAACAACAGCGTAGACAAGAAACTCCCGAGGAGAAGAATATTAGACTTGCGCTGGTGCGCGCGAGAACTGCTATATCTAGAGCTTCAGAGACAGTACAACAGCGTGAGGCCCGACTACAGGAAATGAGAGATAGAGCCAGACAATCACAGACTGTACAACATTTTAGCTTAGCATTGGAAGGATTCTGCTATGATCCACATAAAGTCTACTCGCAGCATGCAAGTGTTACCATCAGAAAAATTGAAATGGTACTTTGATTTGACGCTATACATATAATTCATTCCTTTTCTTGTCTAATACAGGACTGGGATAAATAAATACCCAGGCAACGTCCGGTTATCAGCTAGTAGGAAGTAAAAAGAGAAGTGAAGAAGGCTATATTCCTGTCCAACTTATTATCTTTGCTTTCTTTTGACTATTAATATTACTGTTACTTTTATTCATTGAGATATCTCATAAGCAATTTAGAGCACAGTTGATACCATAAATAAAAAGAGAGAAGTGTATGTTCAGTGTTTGTCTCTTAGCTGAAATATGATATCACTTAATTAGAAATGCTTTGAATTTTTTTAAAATGAAATTGTCTGTATTTATTCAGGGACGCACAACTAAAGCCTTGAAGTTTGCTAATCCAGGACGACATACTGGATTTCCTCCAGAAGCAGCAAACAAAAGAGAAAAAAGAAAACTACAAACGAAAAACACATCCGTTAATTCAGACAGGTAGACTGTTTATGGATTGATTGCCTTTGCTTTTTCACTTTGTTCTGCTTACATATGGATTATAATTTAGAACTGCTTAGATGCATGGAAAAATTTCCCCTATGTTTGTGCATAGGAATAAAATAAGTTGCCTTATAAAGCAGCTTGAAAAGTAGAAAATCAGTATATAATACTGCAATTAGGGTATCCATGATCTTTCCCAGATTAGAAAAAATGTTCCTGATGCAATTTATTTATTTATGGTCCCAAGACAAAAACAATAAATTCTCCTTGCAAGTTGTTGCCTTTTTAGTGCAATACAAATTTCACTAGGAAAGTAGGATTTCTTTACTGAGAAAGCAGAAGGAAGCTGATTAGAAGCACACATTACCCTCCTTTTTGTTACTTATTATAGCAGATTGGCATTTGTGCCCTTCTTCCAGCTAAAAACTTGGAATGTTTCAGTCGTCTTTATTACTGTTATTTAGCCACTGGGTTTTTATAAAACATTTTATATTTTATAACAGCTTCAGGACAACAGCAATCAAAGTGCTCTGGAAGAAGTAATTGAAATTATGAACTGTGTCTCCAGAAAGGCCTACTTTAGCCATATCGGTGTACAGGGGCATGCGCCACAGCACGCCACCCCCCTCCCAGCACACTTTTGCTTCCAGGAGGCTGCATGGAGGCCTAGTTGGCCAAAACCAGGGCGGGGGAGTCATCCCCCTGCACCCCATTTTTGCTCCCCAGGGGGGTGCAGGAGGCAGAGTGCTGCCTGTCATGTTCTCTGGCCACACCCACCCAGCCGGTCATTAGGTCAGAGAACCAGTTTAATTATTGGACCACTGGCTGTAGCAAGAAACTGAAAGTTGTGGAACATGGTTTCTGGAATGCACCAAGTTGCCTGTCCTGGATTTAAATCCTCTGTGTATCACCTTTCTTGTCCATTATCTCCATTTTACTTTAAAATCCCTTTAAAACTTTGGATAGACAAGTCCCTGCGGTGCTAATATTTCTTGATGCGGAGAAAGCATTTGATCAATCGAATTGGCAATTTTTATTGAAGGTAATAGAGAAGATTCAATTTGGAGAACATTTTATACAATCTATTAAGGTGATGTATTAGAGACAAACTGGAAAGAGGGGGGAGGGGTTGGAGGGGGAAAATAAAAAAAACTGCTGTAATTAATAAAACTTTTTTAAAAAACAAACAAACTTTGGATAGACAATGAAGAAACCAAGCTCAGATTTACTACTGTCTGGATTGCAGAATACCGAAACTGTGCCTAAAGGGAATGTTAAAACCTAAAATATATCATTAGTCTATCTGTCGTATAAATTACTTTCTCCTTAACTCTAAATATGTTTGAAAATTGCTGGTGGAGATATTATATTTATTTGCAATGTTAAACAACCATAATAGATCTTTTATTTTTTAACTCTATTCTAAATTCAAAGCAACTTGAATTAGCTATAACCCTATTGCAGTTCAGTGTCATTTATGATCATCAATAGATTTGTACTTGGTGTTACAACAAATAAAATGAGATAAATATGCTAGATATATTTAGTATAGTGCAATGTGTTATGGTGTCCAGATGGAAATTGCTAACTTTAATTACTAAAAGAGTTTCTTACGTAGTTTGAGCATTAGAAAAGTGGATAGTTCATCACAAGGGTAAGAATTATTGCATGGAGAGGCTCCCAGGTTGTGTGTTGCTGTTTGAGTATGTAAATGGCCTCTGTATTGAATTAAAGGTTTATTCTGCAGAAGTGACTTTGCAGCCTATATGGTTGTCATTTAAAAATAATAATAATAATAATAATTATTATTATTATATGGCCTCCCCTCCCCCTGGTAACAGGGCATTTCAAAAGAGTGTCAAAGTAGGTTTCAATCTTATTTCTGGAGGGATGGTGTAGCTACCATAGAAAAGGCCTTTCTTCTTGTTCCGTTAGATCAGAAGTCTTCAAACTTGGGAGTTAAAGTCCACAAGTCTTAAAGCTGCCAAGTTTGAAGACCTTTGCATTAGGTGAACGTCCTTATAGCGGAAACTGGTAATATCCCTGCGTCCCCACTTCGGTGAGTAAGGTCCATGTAATTGGGAAAAGATGGTCCTTCAAACAACCAGGCCCCGGGCCATGAAGAGCTTAAACGTGACACAACCAGCACCTTGAATTGGACCCTCAAGCAAATCAGGAGCCAATGCAGCTCTCACAAGAGAGGGGCCAATCTACACTTGCATAAAACCATTCAAGCTGACGTCTTTTGAACTAATTGAAGCTTCCATAAACGTCTCAAGCACCGCCCATCTAGAGTGCATTGCAGCGGTCATGTTAGTTCTGCTATCTGCTGCTCCTTAGTACAACAAACTAGAGAAATTCGCCTATCGGGAGTTTTAAAATGAATTGTCTATTATATAAAACATGGAGTGTCTAGTATTACAAACTATTGTTAATTGTTGGTTGCTTGTATTTTTCCCTCCAGGCAATTGATAGCAGCAAAGAGCAAGGTATATGACGGCCAAGGCTTCCTGCTTTACAGCGGGATAGACTTGTGTGACTGCCTTGATGAAGACTGCCTTGGGTGCTTCTATGCCTGCTCCAAGTGCGGCTCCCGCAAGTGTGGACCTGAATGCCGCTGTGATCGCAAGTGGCTATATGAGCAAATTGAGATAGAAGGCGGGGAAATTATTCAAAATAAGCATGTGGTGTAGCCCGTGCCCTGCATTTCATTGCTGAGCCGCAGGAAGGTGGTTCATAAAATTTAAATCGGTTCATATTCAGTGTTGTGCAAACAAGCAAATAGGGAAGTTCTATATTCTATATTGTCATCTGTAGAGAAGAACAATTAGAAGGTTGTCTTAAGTATTTGTGAATTTATTAACAGACAAGCTAATAAGAGTGGCATTGGCTAATACTCATTGTGTGCTTTCATGTGGCACATTTTTTATAAGGAATCTGAGTATTTCGTGTTCTGGACCATGGTTTCTCCTTCAAACACTTTGCAGGGAGGCTTACTAGCAGCATAAGCAGTATTAGTTGTAGAAAATGGGTGATTTGAGAAGGTTATTGCATGATAAACAGAAAATACAGAGGCCCGACTGCAATTTTCAAGAAGATGGCATACCTTTCTGAAACCGTAATGTGAAAGTGATCTACCTTTTTTGCAAACAAGAGTTGCCATGTGAAGAAGGAATTATATTATGCCTTCCAACAATATTTTTGCTGCTGGTGGAAAGGAAGTCACCAAAGTTACAGCCTCAGCCAGTATTTCTGTGACGAATATCTTGCTTGGAGACTTTATAACTGAATCCATAGATCGATGGAGAATGTGTGGCTGGAAAGTGATACCCTGTCACTTTTCCTTTAATAAATACACAAAATGTATTTGATGGAATTATACCAGCATAAGTATGATGAGATATTTGTGGTCTTTCTACAGTAATAGTTAATAGGCAATGCTTGTAATTTACTCAGATAATTAGCCCATTGTGCCCTAGGTAAAATGCATGTACACTTAGTCTGGTGCATATGGTGCATGTTATAGAAATGTAAGGTTCAGGATTTACTAGAAAATGTTTGTACTAGAAATATTTTTAAAGGCATGCCAGATATCTTTATACCTTCTTTTTAAAAGAAGACATGTTTGTGTTATTAATATGCAGATATTAATAAAGAACTGATTTTCATCAGCATGTCTGTTTTATTATTTATTCTGTACTATATGTGATTAAATTCAGAAGAATACAAAGGGGATATAAATAAGTAAGGAAATGTATTATGGTACCATTATATAATTTTTTGTTGAATTAATATGCCAAAAATACTAACACTTAAAATAAGGATTCCATCCAGTATTACGTAGAAAATGAGGTTTCCTCTTCTCTTCCTAATTCTCCAAGTGTGTTTAAATGAATTTCTCAACCCTTTGTCTCAGATGTTATATGAAAGAGAGAGAAAGAGGAAGAGGAAGGAAGGAGAGAAAAAGAAAAAGAAAGAAAGAATGAAATTCCCTCCAAGGTTAATTAAATCAAATTAGATATATTGAAAATGTTGAAATCTTGTATACCGTGCTGGAGTTTCCTCCTCACAAGCTTACTCTATTAAAACTCAAATGTATGGTGTTCTACATGTAGCTAAGCTTCCTGTATAGCATAGGATGTTGAGTGCAGTGGTAGACCTAAACTAGTATCAGTATGTGGCTAAACTTTATTGCTTGGATATTTTAGGGTTGGAAACAGGATGGATTTGATTTAAATCACTAGTAGAAAGGCTTGATTTAAATCAACTTGATTTAAATTATAATTTTTAAAGAGCAACTGTTATCTCTGTTCCACAGTGGCTCCTCCTCTGACCAACTGTTGACTCACCCAGAGTCCCAATGTTGTAGAATATACAGCGTCATGCTATATAACTAAGCTCCATTTCATTCTGAATAAACTAAATTATTAATGTATCTCAAATAGAAAACTACCTTTAATTGGATTTTACTGCAGAAGTAAAAATTCTATTAAAATAAATAAAATAAAAACAAAAAAAATCCGATTTAGATTTTTAAAAATCTGATTTTTTATTAAAAAAATTAAAAACATTTTTATCCACCCTGATTGGAAATAGAAAAAAAATATTTTCTATATATTATTGTTACGTATGGATCTTACAATTGACCTGATGTCTCTGATGTTTGGGGTTTATTATTTTAGATTCATATCATTGTGGGCTGGCTGTATTGGGAAGAAACAGGATAAAAAAATAAAAATAAACTAGGATCCAGGCACTGGACTCAGTGTTAACTATTAAAAATTAACTGAACTAATGATATCTCTTGTGTATTACTATTCCTTTACTATTGAAATGGCTGCTATTTGGTTTTTCTGAATTCAGGGAAGCCCATAAAGAAGTCTTAAGTTATCTTATGCTATCTCCAGGACCGCATACTGCCGACTCCTCAAAGACCGGTGCGTACCCACAGAGAGGGTCTCCTGGGGGTCCCAT
>JANHFP010001597.1:48668-61966 GCA_032468135.1 Calamaria suluensis
TGACCAGAACATATATCCTCCAACCTTGAGAAATTTAAGCCTGGTGGACTTCAACTCAAAGAATCCCCCAGATGGGTAATTCTGTGAGTTGAAGTCCTCCAGGCTTAAAGTTCCCAAGGTTGGAGACCCTTGGTCCAGATCACACTGCATATTAATAGAATAGAATAGAATATTGGTGGTTGTTCCTGAGATTCTTATAAGGTCATCTATTATTCTAAGTTGACCAAAGAAGTTAATAAGGGTAGTTGTTTAGAACAGTGCTTTTTAAATAGTGAATAACATTTTAGACAAGTTTTGTTTAGTGCTGACTGGAAAATCCGTCTGGATGTTTTGCAAAGAAGAAGAAAAAATCAACCTGCAATATATTGGTTTTGATTGATTTGATTTTGATCTTTCTTTTTTGTTTTTCTACTTTTTTATTTTTGCGCTTTAACTTTCTCTTTTATTTCTTTTTCTTTTTTCCTTCTTACTCTACTTTACTCTATTTCTGTATTAATATTAAGATTAATTAACTTTCCTTGTTTTAAAACTTTCAGTAAAAGTATATTTAAAAGTTATATTTAAAAATCAAATAACTCTCAGACAAAGTGTTAGTAAGTGAGAAATGTACCATAAAGACAGTGGTTTTGTTATGATGTAATGATTTTCTAAATATTGGTTGGTGTAATCAGCAATCTGAGAAATCTGTTTCTTAAAACTGAATGGGTGATCCAAAGGTTTAGCAAAGGAGGATTGGCATCAAATACTGAGATCCCAGCCTTGTCCATTTGTAGTAAATGATTTCTTCTTGACATACTGGTGAGCAGTGATAGCCAGTTCAAAATATTTAGAGACATCAAGTTGAAGATTAGCTTAGGAATAAAGTTACCAAATAAAGCTTGAGAATGTAAATGGTCTCCAGCCCTTATGGTCTGGGTACTACATTATGCAAGTTAGTTTGTTGCTCCATGCTTTCTTGTTTAGTGATTTGTAAAAAGAAGTATACTTATTATTGGACACTGAACAGAGGCCTAAAACTTAATAGAATGTGACTCCTATCTGATTAAATAGAAACCACATCAAACAAATAGTGAAAACCTGTTTTCCTGATTTTTTTTCCCTGAGAGAAAACCAGAATTTTAGGTGACAGTTTTAATGCATACATAATTAGAACAAATGTGTTTTTTAAGATAAATCTTCAGTAGCCCTAGGATCATCCAACTGTTGATTCTAATGTGATTCCTTCTGGTACTTAGATAATTTCCTGCCATAATATATGTACAGCTTAGAAGATAATGAAAGTATTCTTGAACATATTAAGTGCAGTTATCTAAAGCTCTTGATGTTTTCTTGATTATTTCCTATATTTTAAACATACAATATTGAAACTGTCAGTGTGAATATTAAATCAAGTTTACTTGTAGATAACAATCAAGATTTCATCCTATCAAAATATTAGGATAATCTGACCATGTTCAATGTTTAATTCTCCATTTGTGAAATAACAAAAATGTTTCAAATAAGAAATTTTAAAGCACTGGCAAAAATAATAATTGATCCTTGCATATGTATTAAAAGCCTTTGAACCACTTGCACATATGAACCACTTGCAATATATTTGGAAACACTGCAACTACAAAAAGGGAAAAAAAATCTGTTGATGAATGGTTTATTCAAAAACATCAAATATTTGGTTATAGAGTTCTTATCAATCCTAAATTTCTTAAGTTAACTTCATAGCACCTTGAAGTGGCTTAATAAAGTATGGTTGATTTTTTTCTTCCTGTGATATTATTGAAATCACCTGTTACTCATGTTTAACAAAATATTGATTAGTAAATTGATACAGAGAGGATTTAGTCTATATTTCAGATGTCATATATAATATTTGTTTGCCACATAAAAATGAGTTTCAGTCTGAGAATAAATACAATTTCATGTACAACTTGAAGTCATTGCTGCATTTTAAGAGGCCGACTATGAATTAAGTTACTTATTTCAGTTAAAAATTGTGACTCATGATGCAAACTCAAGACATTTTTTTCCTGTCTAATTACATCCTTGATAAAAGTTTCAGGCTAGTCTCTGAGGATATTTTTTCTTGGAGGGGTGTGTTACCATATCATGGCATTTGGAGTTTTTTACAAATCCTTCTATTTTAATGTACATTTATTACAGAGCTTTGCTATTGTGACCAATACTACTTACTTGCTTCTGTCTGAAAGAAAGAAATCTAGTCTGAAGAACATATATCTGAAATTTGAACTTGACTGAATATCAAGGTTAATATATACTATACTAAAATGACTCCATGCTGAACAGTTGATTTAACTTAAATGCACAATTTTTCTGAGAATGATAAATAATTTAGCTTTACTCTAGTTTGGAAGCATGGAAATCACAGATAGATTTTGCGGAAATAATGAGTTAGTATTATTAATAGACCACCTTGTGAAAATTACTTCTGCTACTGTTACAAAGATTATCTCTATCTCATAGTTTGTACAACTTAACAAGGTTATCAGACTTCAGAGAGCCTTCTTGGAAATGGAATACAGAGTGGTGTGATTTAGAATATTTAACTACGCTATATATATAGAATAAGAAAAATAATCTAATTTGAGAAAATGTTTTGTTGTTAATACATTAAACGTAACATCAGACACACATTGGTATTTTAAAGTAAATTTTAAAATGTCTTATTTTTTATTTTTGAAAATATGAATATTGTGCACCTTTCGTTTTGATAGATAGTAAACTTTTCCCTCGCACATATGAGCTAGTCATTTCCGACTCTAGGGGGCGGTGCTCATCTCCGTTTCAAAGCCAAAGAGCCAGCGCTGTCGAAAGACATCTCCATGGTCATGTGGCCGGCATGACTAAACACCAAAAGCGCACGGAACACTGTTACCTTCCCACCAAAGGTGGTCCCTATTTTTCCTACTTGTTTTTTTAGGTGCTTTCAAAACTGCTAGGCTGGCAGAAGTTGGGACAAGTAATGGGAGCTCACCCCATTACACAGCACTAGGGATTCGAACTGCTGACCTTCCGATCGACAAACTCAGCTGTCTTACCCGCTAAGCCACCGCGTCCCTTAGGACAAGGCAGACACACACACACCCAATAATGCAGTTACCATGCTATAAAGAGCTTTAGGGGTCAAAATCTTAAATTAGACGCAGATTGGACACCCATGTAGCTCTGGGGGCAGGGGTGTTAACACGTGCCGTTTGAAAGCACTTATAATTGCCGACACCACTGCATTTTGCACAAGCTGAAGCTAGAGGATACTCTTCAAGGGCAGCCCCATGTAGGCCGCATTGCAGTAATCCAATCAGAGGGTGACTAAAGCATGAGTATCAAGCTTCACTGGCACACAACGCAAAGCGGTGCAAAGACTCTCCTAGCACACGACTGAACAATTTCCACCTTGAGAGAAAAAAGCTAAAAATGCACACTTGATTTACCTCTTTACTGAGGTAAATAACTTTTTATTTTATTCATTTATTTATTTTGTCTATTACATATTATGTAATATATATAAGTATAGGCATGAATAGAGTACATAAAATGAATACAAATAAAGAGGACATTAGGACAGGGATGGTAGGCACACTGGTGCTCTTATGCACACCCCTTACAGACCTCTTAGGAATGGGGTGAGGTCAACAGTAGGCTACTAGTGAGTAAACATAAGAAAAGAAAAGGTAAAGATTTATTACAAGGACAAACGTGGGAAAATATTGTGTTGGATTTGAAGTAGGATGTCAATTGTAAGTCAACTTTCTGCCCTCTATTAATTGAGATGGCTATCATGCCTCAATAAAGACAAACAAATATATAACCATGTTGTCTGAATCCTTGGAAGCATAGCTGGTTAATGCCTCACCTTGTGGAGCATGGCAGGTACAACATTACAGGAGTTACAGATAAGTGCAGCATTATTTTACCTGGAGAATAAAAAAGTTGAAAGAATGTAAAGGGTTTGTCTAATAAATCGCAGAGCTTAACTTGTGAGTTCTAAGGCTGATGATTTACAAAAAAAAGCTTGAAATACTTTCAGATTATCAGTTCACGGGTATCAGGAACTTTTATAATAATATCATTTCCGATTAATGGTGTTTAAAAGTTTTTTTAGACATTAAAACTGGGCTTCAAAATCACTGCAGAATGTATATTGGCAGTTTAAACAAAGCTGAAACCAGCATTTATTATCTGGACATTTTGTCTATATATGCTATTACTACTTTGGCATGCCGATTTCATATTTCTTAGATGTTTTAGAATAATGAGTTGGAGCTTTTAGCAAATAATCCACTTTTATAAGAACACTTTTTAAAATGGTGAAATGGATATGCTGTATTTAACCTTTAAAATAATGATATGGAATGCCCTGTTCTTGTAAATCACTAAAAGGTCACTTTAAAAATTACATATGTAGTTGAAGTTAAAAGGAAGAAAACAAAACAAAAAGAGTTATGTATATTGAACTCTCACAGATCATTATTTAAGGGTTGGTTGCAATCATGCATATTTGAGATCTGGTTTAGGAGCAGAAACATTTATTCACATGGTTAGGACAAAGTAAGGCTGAAATATCCAAGATTGTTAAAGTAACTTTAGATCAATAGCTGTGTATCACTGATATATATCTTTCTTGGCTCAATTTCTAGTATTTGGAATCAATTGAGACATATTATTATGTGCAGGAGTTGACCATAAGAATGATTATTCAACACTAGGATAAATCTATGGCTTTCTCATGGCAGTAACTTGCTGATATGTGCTGTTTCCTCAATATCAATTCATTCATTAAAACAAAAGGAGCAGGGGAAAAGATTAATAAGAAGCTATGCCTATTTTGCAGAGTTTTGCTAAGAATACCATTGTCTAAGGGCTATCACTTTCCACAGTCACTTTTTTCTCCTTTTGTGGGAAACATCTAGCCAGTTTTGGCTAGTTCCAAGAAATCTAAGCAAGTTTGGTCTTCGACCTAAGGAGAAACAGAACAATTGATCAATGGAACAACTTGCCTCCAAAAGTTAGGGGTGCTCCAACATTTGTGTGTGTGTGTGTGTTTAAAGATGTGATTGGACAACCATTTGTCTGAAATGGAATAGGGTTTTACTGCTTGAGCAGGGGATTGGACTAGAACACCTCCAAGATCCCCACCAACTCTGTTATTCTCTTAGTTAACAATGGAAGGAGAAATAATTAGGTACTCCCTGGCTATAGGCTGGAAAATGACATTAAAAAAAATCTGGAGAAAGAAAGTGGCAAACATCTTAGTTTGGTAAAATAAAAGTTTATTTAAAAAAGATGTATCCAAAAAGTGTTTGAATTATAGCGTTTATTCTAACAAAGATAGACTTTGGTATTTATCAAAGAGAAAATACCTTCTTTGGTATTTGCAGGTGGATGAGATACACCTGTTAGAGTACTAACCTCTTCCCTCTGATCTCTTGGATGAACAGAGTTCTCTGAATTGTGTCATACTAATGGCCACAAATCATATCCAGAGTTTGATCATGATTACTGAAGTTGATTGTATTAGGCAGCCTCTATGATATAGCACTAGAAAAAGAGTTTTTTTCGCCATGCTTCAGAAAGCTTCTGTAATAACTGAGGCTAGAGAGCCATTTATCACTGTACAAACATTTCTTTCATTTGGAGTCATAGATACCCAGCTAGAAAGTGCAGCAATGTGCTTTGAAATTCTTGCCCTGACTTGCTCTATTCCCCCCCCCCCAAAAAAAAACCCCACTAAATTCCCAATTTAGCTAGCACACTAGACTATCCCCTTAATCCTCCATTCCTCCTCCAGACAAATAGAATCTGGCTAATAATTTCAATCTTCCATCTGAAATTAACATACATTTGATCTTACAGGAGGCACTATTTTATAACTTATGTGCAGGGCTGTATTTAGGGTTTTTCTTCTTGGATTGTGTTAAGTGGCAAATTATCTAATTTCCTCTGAATGTATGTGTGTGTGTGTGTGTGTGTGTGTGTGTCTTAAACGATATATTTAGACAGTTTTTTCTCCCTTCAATTTCCCTTTAGTTTTCCTTTCACTTTCAGCTACAATATAAAAATCTGTAGAAACGTCCATATTTCCTGATCTTAAGAATCCTACGGAATGTTTTCAAAGTATTCACAAGTACACAAGTATATAGAGACAGAACTACACTTTAAATTTAGCTGTATCCTCAAAAGGTAGAAGAGCTTGGAGAAAATACACATTGCCCGGAGAGTATAAATGTCTGGGAGTCTGTGAAGAGAAAAAACAGTTCATAGGGACTGATCACTGGGCCAGCCCACAATCTTCCTACTGCACCTGTATCGCACAAACACAGGTTTGTGGAATTTTTGTAGAACAAATAAAAGAACACGCAGAGCTTTGATCACCTGGTCCCAGCTGCTTTCTGGATTTTTGTAACCACACCTGAGGACACACCTGTAACGGCTGTCCAGCCATAGCAGCAGAAGCTCCATGTGATCTTCAAATAGCAACTTTTCCTTGACCAAGCTTTTATCTCTACAAAAGAATGAGCAGAGTGAGTGAGCTTCTTATCCCTTCAGAGAGACAAAGGCAAGCCTTGATATTCTAGAGGAGCTATTACAAACAAGCGACAGGATAATTTTAAGGTAGTGTTAGGCCAAGCATACCAGTGATCGTAGTTCATGCTTTCAACATTTAAAGCCCCAACTTTGTGGTCGTCATAAACTCACTGACCTTAAGCTAATTTCTTATCTTAACTGCCCTTTTAGCCTCTCACCGGGAGATACAGGTGACAAGACTAAGGTTTCTGAAACAAGATAGGTGAATTACAAGAACTTTTCAAAACATTATATTAGGAGATTCTTGCACCATTCCTTGAGTTCCCAACATCCAGATTATTCTTTGTTTCCCTAGCCACTCCCCATAGCACCTGGTTGGTTTTCTGTTCTTTTAAGCATCCTCATCCTCTTTCCCACAGCCACTGCTGAACAAAGGCATCAGGAACTGATGATGGTGATCAGCAGAAGTAGTCTTCAGTACTGCACTCTAACCACTGTGACACCGTGGCTCAACAGTGAATACATTCATCTGTTCACCTTCTGGTGATTGAAAAGGCTATAATTACTTTCAAAGAGACAGAGTCACTCCCTTGTCTATTGATTTCAAGTTGTAGATTCCATCTTAGCAGAGAGACAGGCAGTGTTGAATATTGTTAGGTTACTGGTCTAGTCCTGAGGAAACCCAGGTTGTAGTGTCATCTCCGCCCATGGAAATGTAATGGATGACTTTGGGGCATTGTTCTTTCCCTGCTCAACCTAATCCACAGGGTTGTTTTTGTGGTAAAAAAAAAATAATAGGAGAAAGCACTGCAACATTGGCCACCTTGAGATCCTGGAGGAAAGGACATGCATGCAATAAATAAAGAGGGGTTATTCTGTCCTTCCCTGTATTCCCAGTACACTCTTATGGCATCCATCTTTTGAGAGTGTGCCTAACATGTTTTCAAAAATTTAGATGTGCTCACCAGCCCATTAAGATTGGGATCTTTCCAGCTAATCTATAAAAGTTCCATCTTGTCTACTGTCTTAATATTATTTCTGTATGTATTCATTCTATTCATTTCGTGTTATGTTTATTTTTATTACTTTCATTAAAAACATATAAAACCAGAACTGGAAAGACATTAAAATAATTATACCGAGTCTAATCCAAAATTTTAGTTAAGTTTACATTGAAATTGGTTCATTGGGTACAATTCGGTATAATTCAGGAGTTGAACGTCACAATTTCAGACATTAGGGATGATCATATGATGTTACTTGAAGATTTTAATCTTAAACGTGAAGATTATCTTATCTTATCTTATTTTGCTATATTTGCTCCAAATACAGATGCCCTGTTCTCTTAGAATAAAACATGTGGACTACATAGTTCTGTTCAAGGACCTCCTATTGGTGGTACTGTATATAAAGCCTAGAGTAGCTTCCTTGTCATACATCCACTATTAGAAATGAAAACCATAGTACATCACAATAGCTTCAAATAGTCACTAAACAAATGGTTAGAAATCAAGGACTGCCAGCAAATGCCCATGAGATGTGAATATAAGAAGTGTGTTTTCAACCTCTGAATCCTAGTTGTGTTACAGCATTACACCCAGAGGTGGTATTCAGCAGGTTCTGACCAGTTCTGGAGAACCAGTAGCAGAACTTTTGAGTAGTTTATAGAACCGGTTAATACTTCCTCTGACTGCCCCTGCCCCCATCTATTCTCTGCCTCCCGACTCCCAGCTGATTGGGAGGAAATGGGGATTTTGCAGTAAACTTCCTCTGGAGTGGGGAGGGAATGGAGATTTTACTTATCCTTCCCCTGCCACGCCCACCAAGCCATGCCCATAGAACCGGTAGTAAAAAAAAAAATCGAATCCCACCACTGATTACACCTTGTATGTTTAGTAAGTATAAGTTAAAACTCTATATACACAAAAACTGTACATATACACAATTATAAGATGGGAAAGCATCACTAACATAGCAGTTAGTATCTTAAAACTATTTTCTTATGACATAATTGGACTCTTCTAATCCTATCCTTGTTTCCCAAGTCATGGAAATAGGCTATCATAATTATGGAGAGTAAGTGTGTGTGTACACACACACACGTACAGGTTTTTTCCCAAGCTTATTTTTAACATGACAGGTGCTAGGTTAAATGATATTTTTGATAACTTGGCTTATCATTTTTAAGTGAGATGTATGTTTATTTTTTGTATGTTCTTAGCTTGTGAAATCTTTTCAACGTTTAGGATGCTTTAGAACTGGCTCATAGAGATTTTTTTTTTATAAAATAGATAATAATAACAAATACTACTACTGTGAAAAACAACTTCCTGGAGATTTTACCATGCAGTTTCTCCAAGTCTTCATTTAGATACATATCCAGCATTAGATTAAAACACATGGTAACAGTTGTTGCTGTAGAACAAACAATAACAGAAATATTATAGCCACAAGCCAAACAAAGAAGTTATTTTTTTTAGCTTCTATAACGTTCTAAAGAAATCAAGATTCCTAGAGATATCTTTGACTCTGGAAATGTAGGTATGTGTCCATCCTCCAGCATACTTGAATTTCAGGTCTCATAATCTTTTCATTTGCTAAAATAGTTAGGTTTGATAGGAGCTGAAATTCAGCATCTGGAGGGCTACAAGTTCCGTAGCCCAACATCCATCCATGTTTCCATTTCATATTCAGTCCAACTATTTTCTGAGGTGGGTTTCACATAATTTAAAACAACTGGTTTGTGAGTGTGTGTGGCTTCAAACACAAGGCAATTTCATGCGCGCAGCTTCCAGCACAACTCCAGCCACGGTGAGTAGAGCGAGTGAGTCACGGAAACCAGTTGGGCTGCATGGGCGGGGCGAGTGAACCAGAGAGTGAGATATATAGGATCAGGAAGTTTTTAAGAAGATATTGGATAAACACTTGTCTCAAATGTTGTAGGTTTTCCTGCCTGGGCAGGGGGTTGGACTAGATGACCTCCAAGGTTCCTTCCAACTCTTATTATTATTATTAGGGCAGGTGGGCGGCCCAGCTGGTGGTTGGAACTACCAGTACAGGCGAACCAGTCCAAACTGGCAGCAACCCACCTCTGACTATTCCATATGTCCTTGCACTTAGATATTTCCGGCCACCTGACCAGAAATGGTCCATCCTGCTTCTGTGCTTTCATGATTGAACAAGGTGCTCGGCGTTGAGATAAAGCCTAATGTTAGCCAACAAGAGTGTGTTAAAGGTAGAAGAAAATGTTTAAAATGTTTCACATCCCTAACAGGAGAATATCAGATTAAACCTGCCTTGCTCTCCCATGGCCACTTTGCATTAACAGTAGGGAAATGGATGGAGAAGACAAAGATGAAGCAAAGATCAAGAAAACAGAGGTCCCTGCAGCTGGATATGCCAGGTGTGTGTCCCACTGTCAATGTGATGTGGAAGGAAAATTGTTCTATCAGTGGCTACGTTAGATTCATGACCCGTCCACAACCTTGAATTGGCCTTTAGTTGTCGCTGATGGGAACTGAAGAACAGCTCCTGTCTACATGATTGCTGCTCTTCAATGAATCAGAACACATGGGGCACAGAGCAGCACATTAAACTAGCAACAGAAATATATCACTGTACTTTTATATAGATGTATTGCTTTTACCCTGGCATATAAATGATTGGGCTGTCCACTTTTTTTTTCTCCTGAAGACCCATAAATTAAAAACAAGCTAAGGGTTTTGAAATTATGTTCTCTCTCTTGGCCTCTCTCTCTCTTAAAATCCAGATATCTATTTCAAGTCTGCCATAAAATATTCTGTGGCCTTCTCATAGATCTCTAAATATTGTCTTGACAGTTCTTTACTTGGATCTCAGAAGAGGAAGAGGGGGAAGAAGAGGAAGGAATCTCTGCTGATGCCTTTATAAGCAAAGCAGCAGTTAAATAATCAAGGTAGGCAAAATGGTTCCAAACTAAATTATCTTTATATATAATATTCTGCTGTCTTACTAACAACGCAACACAAATCTAACAAAACAAAACAAGGGCCTTTGACAAACAATAATACATTGACTGCCATTGACTGGGAGAAAGGCTGGGTTTTCAGAGTTTTCAGAGAAAGGATGCAATAGCAATAGACTTACGTACCACTTCAAAGTGCTTTACAGTCCTTTCTGAGCAGTTTACAGAGTCAGCATATTACTCCCAACAATCTGGCTCCTCATTTTACCAACCTCAGAAGGATGGAAGGCAATCCTCCTCTCTGTTCCAGAGGTTTGGGGTGCCACAACTGAGAAAGTGCACTCCCCTGGTCCCACAAGAAGCCACTGTTTAATACAGAGGGCCTGGAGCACACCCACTCTGTCAGACTGTACCAAGCAGGCAGCAATGATAGAAGACCAGCAGTCCCTCAGACATCCAGGCTAATGTCACACAGGACTTTATAGGTAATAACCAGCACTTTGCATCGTGCCAATTGCAGAATTTGATTTGCAGGCAATGCAACTTGCATAGCAGTGGTGATAAATGGGCATAGCAAAATGTGCCAGTTATTGCTCGTGACGCGCTGATGCATTTTGAGCCAGCTACACTTTTACTGGATGGTCTTCAAAGGAACCAACATGTAGAATGCATTAGAATAATCCAATCATGATTCAACTGACACTGAATCAATACACTGATGGTTTCACCTGTGCAGTTTGGGATTGAAATGTACAGCTGGCTTCCATCAGCAATGCTGATGATACAATTTCCCCAAACCACTGCATGACCTTACCCAGTGGTTTCATATAGAAGAGGGACAGAAGGAGGAAGAGTGTTGAGCCCTGAGACATTCCACACATGAAGAGCAGTATAGGCATGTATTTAATTATCTTTGTTAGGTCTTTAAGAAGCCTCTACCTATTTGTCTGTTTTAGCTTTAAGAATGTAGTTGATGATGTATGTTGTGATTAGTGTAATTATAGGGTTTGGCTGCATAAAGTACGGAGAGCCAGAATGTTCACCGGCCCTAATGATTGAACCACTGCCTTACAGCAGGATTCAATGTACTTAGGGTCCCTATCCTTATACCTTTGTTTTGGTATGGCCTGATGTTAAGGCTAAGCCTGGACAAACTAGCATGCTGCAGGTTTGTACTTATGTTCTGTTTTGTCTGATGTAAGACTATGTATTTGCTTTGTGCATCACTGTAAATAGTTTTATGTTCTGTAAATAGATTATTTTATCACACACTATGTGTGTGATCCCAGTTACATCCACATTGCTCCTAGTTCTTCCGCGGTATCAATCCGACCCCAACAATGACAAAGTTCATTTATATAAAGTATGAAGGTTGTTGAACCTAAAACACTGTCCTGGGGAACACCACTATTAACAGGAACAGGATTTGATAGAGCACTTCCTATTTTGACCACTTGTTTGTTTGACAGGAAGGCAGCTATCCATTTATGGAGGGGTCCAGAAATGCCATAGGATTTTACTTTTAGAAGTAATTTGTCATATACCTCTGAATAAAAAGCTTTACAGACGTCTATGTAAATTGCATCTGTTGCTTTGCCTGGATCGAGATTTGAAGTCCATATGTTTTTGTGATGTAGTAGTTGTAGATTGCAGGATTATTTTTTTTCTAAAACCAAATTGTTTGCTGGAGAGTAAGTTGTTTGTCTCCAGGTAGAGGGTAATAGATTGGTTAACTTTCAAAATAAAACTTTAAAAAATATTAGAAAAGAAAACCTCAATGCCTCAATAAATCTCTCGTTCTTTTTTTTTAAAAAAAAGATTTTTATTTAAATATAAACACAACATATAACAAAACAACAAAGAAAAAACATACTTTAACATATATACACACAGACACATAAATGTAAGCTAAATAGGCTTACAACAAATTAACTATTGTGGTTCACCAAAAAAAACCTTATCAACTTTCCTTATCTATCATTTTTTCAACCTATACAAAGCTCTTATTATATATATTTCATTTATGCAACTGTCAATATCAATTTCTTTATTTTTTTTGTTTATTTCTTTTTTTTCCCAATCCATTACCATGTATCCCAAATTTCATAATAACCCGATTCTTGTTTGTCCTTTAATTCAAGGGTCAGTTTGTTCATTTCTGCACATTCCATTATTTTTAATTTTATTAACCAGTCAGGGGGACACTCCGCATGGTTCCTGCATTGTGCAACGGCTAACCTAGTTGCTCTACAAATCTGGATTATTAAATATTTCAATTTTTTCTCTAATTTGTTCTCCAAGATCCCCAGTAAGAACAATTCCGGTTTCTTTTTCACTTTCCTTCCTGTTATTTCTTCCAGCCACTTTTTGATTTTGGTCCAAAGAATTTTAATTTTGGGACATGTCCACCACATCTCTCATTCTACTTCACCACCTGGTGAAGGGACAGCAGGCAGCGGGCAGCAAGTGGGTGGTGGATCTGGGGCAAGTCCAGGGCCAGGGAATGATGCATTCCCCAACCTGTTTGAGGTGGGCGGTGAGTGGGTGGTGGTTCCAGGGGTGCAAGGCCTTAGGGAATCACAAATCCCTGCCCCCCCAAAAGTAGGAGTAACAGGAAAACCTATTTCTTTGGAATATACCATACCCAGAGATGTTTTGCAAGCATTATTTGAATATTTCTGGGAAAAAGTACTGAACTTTGGGTGAACTGGACAAGGAGGGGTGGTGTAAGTTAAGCAAGAGTTGAATTAGCCAATGGTAGCTGACGGTTTTTCATGCTCACGAATGCAGTTTTGGAAAGGTATATAATATGATT
>JANHFP010001597.1:79899-94878 GCA_032468135.1 Calamaria suluensis
CTCCACCATCCTCTGGAGTCCACCCAAGCTCATGCCTACTGCTTCAGTGACTCCATCCAGCCATCTCATTCTCTGTCGTCCCCTTCTTCCTTGGCCCTCAATCTTTTCCAGCATTAGGTTCTTCTCCAGGGAGTCCTTCCTCCTCATTAGGTGGCCAAAGTATTTGAGTTTCATCTTTAGGATCTGACCGTCTAAAGAACGGTCAGGCTATGACATCTGACACCCATATGACATCTCTCATAAAATGGAACTTTGAGGAATATGCCTGCCTTGAAGTTTTATTTCTGTTGGGGGAGGTGTTGCTTGGAGCCCTGACTGCTGAATGCCTGTCCTTGGTAGCTTTGGTGCAATTGAATGTACATTCCCCCTTTTAACTTCAGCAGGTGCCTATTCTACTATCCTTTAAGTACTTGTTGACCATTTCATTCCTCTTTCTACAGTGAGAATTTTTGAAAAATGTTAGTTTTCCTTACATTCCACCTTTCTAATGTATGCATGTTACTAATTATCATTTTAGTATTGTTATTTGATGAGAACCAGCTTGGTGTAGTAGTTAATACACTAGGCTAGAAGCTGGGAGACTGTGAATTCTATATTAGATTCATGACCATCTGATGAACTTGGGTCAGCCATTGTCTCTGGAAGAACACAATGGCAAACCACTTTTAAAAAGTCTTGCCAAAAGAACCCAAAACAAAATCTGCAAAACCAGCTAGTCACCATGAGATTTACACACACACACGTCATTTGATGTTGCATTAAATATTACTTTATAATGTGATTTACTGCTATCTGCCATATTATGAGCCACAGTGGCACAATGGTTAGAGTGCTGTACTGCATACTAATTCTGCTGACTGCCGGCTTCCTGCAATTTGGCAGTTCAAATCTCACCAGGCTGAAGGTTGACTCAGCCTTCCATCCTTCCAAGGTGGCTAAAATGAGGACCAACTTGTTGATGGTGATATGCTGACTCTATAAACCACTTAGAGAGGGCTGTAAAGCACTGTAAAGTGGTACATAACTCCAAGTGCTATTGCTATATTTATTATAGAGTACCTGAAATTTGCTTTAGCAGTAAGAGACAATGTATACATTCATTAAACAGTAGTAGAGGTAGCAGTGATGCTGATAATAATTCCATAACTTTTCAGTATTGGACTGCAATCTACAACCTTCAAAGTGGTACGTCAAGAGTCTTATTTATGCGGTCCTAAACCAGTCTCTCCTAATTTGTAGGTTTCAGACAAGATGTACTGAAACCCCCAAATTCTGAACCAGTGTTTAAGAGTTAAATTCATAAGAGATCTAGGGAAATCTCTTTAGAGAAGGTTGAACTATGGTTTTGTTACTGTTAATAAGGAAAAAGAAGGAGAAAGAGAAAGATAATAAAGCTAGACTACTCATTGGGATGATGAGATGAGTGTAATTTAAGGCAGGGGTCTCCAACCTTGGCAACTTTAAGACTTGTGGACTTCAACTCTCAAAGTTCCTCAGCCAGCTGCTTCAACACTGGGAGTTGAAGTCCACAAGTCTTAAAATTGCCAAGGTTGGAGACCCCTGATTTAAGCTAATGAGAGGAGGGGTGTTGGAAAGAGAACAAGAGGTCAGCTGAGAGTATGTAGCAGTCAAGGATCCATCCAAAATATTTCTTAGCAGGAAGACAAGTTACTGTTTATGGCTCTTTGGAATTAAACTCAAACCCAGAGCTGGAATCTTTTCTGGTGGAAAATTCATGCTGGTCCCTTTAACGCCAACTTTTTCTGGCTGCTCAGCAGTTTATGCCATTAACAGCCAGTCCTGTAAGTGTTCAGTATTACTGAACTATCTGTGACCTTCACAGACAATAATTGCTTTAGCATAGGATAGACAATAACAGCAACAAATTCCCCCCACCATAATAGCAAAGCTCAAAATGCAGTTGAACAGACACCCCCAAGACTCAAGTACGTTTCCTCTTTGTTGTTCTGAGATTAATAGTATCCAGTTGGGAATGGCCAACCCTGAAACCATTTTAAATGTCTCTTGTATGAGTTTGTGATCTGGCAAAGAGCCAAACTACCACTGTGAGTTGACTGTCCTTGCCTCCAGAAATGCTGTTCTCAATTACATGGCTACTCACTAAGGACACATTTTAGCCGGAAGTTCTCCTATGCATGAACATAAATTGGAGCCCGTTACTTTTCTCCTTTTGCAGCTCTCCTTTCAACCAAGATTGACTGGGAAGCAATAGATGAATGAATCCCATGAAGTTATATTTTTTTTAATTCCGTTGGTTTCGATCTCTATTATTTCCTATATCTAGATCACCTAAAACTGTGGGGACAATTTGCTTCAAGATTTCTTAGGACTACAACACCCAATTTTCAAAGCTGACTGCCTGTGCATGCGGTTAAATATTTTTGGGAGGGCTTATTTTTTTGGGGGGCTTATTTTAGCACATGTGCTCAAAATCCCTATTGGGCGTATTATAAGGGGATGTCTTATTTTAGGGGAAGCAGGGTAGGATCTTCATTTTGCACAAATGGAAGCTTCTGAATAGCTACTATTTAGAACCCGCTGCAACCATCTAAACCTGCCATATTCAACGCAGAGTCTCAATGAATATTCTCTGTGTGTATTTTAAACCACATATGTTTAATTCATGAATTATTATTTTTTCCCCTGTCAGTAAATGCTATTTAGAAACTGGGAGTGAATGGTATAATGCTTGCCTGGCAGGACTGTCAGACACAATGTGCCTTTATAGAAGATCATTTCCTTTGGCTCTCATAGGAAACTGCTTAAGGCAGGGAATTCTAAATATAGGCAGTAAAGTCTATCAAATTCTCTAGCATCTTTATTGGAAATATCCCTAGGATATAATCAGTATTAATTCTTCTTCTTTCTTTACAAAGAGTTGTGGCATTGTTTAACCATATAGGAGTAATTCTGATCTCAAAATTTTCTGTGCCAAAAGGGGATTGAATTGAGGGCAGGTCCCTTTTGTTTGCCACCTATATCCACATGTGTAGGTTTGCCAAATTAATTGAATGAGGTTCTTGTGATGAATGTGGATTACAAAACTATTGGCACTGTTAGGACTGCTTCTAGCTGCCTTGAGAAATTTTCTTGAAACAGCCACCTCTATGAGCTGGAAAATGCAACACAATCTTTCCACGAGGCCAAATGTGAGCCATATGTTGACCTAAGAAAGAACAATAAGCCTTGCTATAATGGAAAGAATATTCATTGGCGTATGACCTGAAAAATTGGCTTTCTTCTTAAGTTTTCTTAATTTATTATTTATTTTTATTTATTTATTTGGATTTTTATACCACCCCTCTCCTAGGACTCGGGGCGGTTTAATCTTTTACATTAGAACTAAACACTATCAAAAACAGCTACAATGCTACCAAGAATATACCACTGACACTTAGAATAACAACTGCAGGGAATATGAGTTGCTTCATTATTTATTAAAAGACCTCACATGTTGCTTTTCCACCTCATAGGAGAAAAAAAAACCTAACTGAAATATTTCTTAAATTTTGTCTCATTGAGCACTATGAAAGATGAAATCATAATCAGCTTTATGTCTTCTTTTTAAGATTTTCCTATATTGGGGACCTAGAAGAGGGCTGGCAGAGCTAAGTTCCAATCTCACTTTGCTCACACTGCTTTCCTAATTTAGGAATTTGCTGTGATAGATGGACAGACTCCAATTTATATGAATTGAGGAGAAAGTTGTAATGGTGTGTGGAAATAGCTTTAGGAGACAGAAGAATCTCAGACTAAACAACCATCCTGGAAAATGCCCAAAGAAGGAAAAAGGGCATGGGAAACATCTCAGAAAAGTGAGTTTTTCCTCATTCTGTCAGAGCTGAAGAAGCTTCTTGGATGAGAAGCGAAACAACTTCAAAGGAAAAAAAAACCCAGAAAGTCCAGTTGCCTCTTGAAAAAGCACCTTTGGGATCTCAGAAAAGACCTCCCTAATTTTTTTGGAAATTATGATGTCAGCCCTTTGAGGCAGCCTAGACAAGAAACACAAGCTATGAATAAACTATCTTTATTGTAAGGTTATGACAATAGAGTCTTGCAAGTCTATGTAAAAGCATTCCTTTATTTTTACTTTCCAGGAATCATTAATATACTGATACATCACAGCTCTATATCTTTACCCCAGGCCTTGCAGGAGATGCAATCTCCTTAAACCTGGATGGTATGAAACATATTCAGATTGAATTCCAACACAGTGAGGTGCCATTGTGCAGAGGCCCACTGGTATCTTTAGCTTAAAGGTAAAGGTTCCCCTCACACATTCTTACTAGTCGTTCCCAACTCTAGGGGATGATGCTCATCACTGTTTCTAAGCCAGCACTGTCTGATGACAATTCTGTGGTCAGGTGGACGGCATGGCTAAACACTGAAAGCACACAGAATGCTGTTGCCTTCTCACCAGGGTGGTCCCTATTTTTCTACTTGTATTTTTACATGCTTTCAAACTGCTAGGTTGGCAGAAGCTGGGGCAAGTAATAGGAACTCACTCCGTTATGCTGTGCTAGGGATTCAAACCGCTGAACTGTCGACCTTTCTGATCGAGAAGCTCAGCGTCATAGCCTCTGAGCCAACGCTTCCCATAATCTTTAGCTTACTTACCGTGTTCCAGTAATCTTTAGCTTACTTCTCCCTAAAGGAGCAGGTGTGCAAAAGCTTATGCAAAAGCAGATATTGGAATCCATGACCACTCTCATTGTCATCATTCATGTATTTATTTATGTCTTCGATTTAGTGGTTACCAAATTACACAAGACTCTGGACAGCTTACAATATTAAAAATAAAAAAACAAAGATCGTGTGCGTCGAGAAGAAAGAAGGCATTTAATGGATACAATTCTACATGGTCTCATTGTCACTCTTATCTTCAGGCCTATAGAAACAACCCAGTCTCAATATCTTTCTGAACATTATTAGGTTTGGAACCATATGACTCAAGGTTGACTGTTTTCCATCCTTCCAAGGTCAGTAAAATGAGGAGCTAGATTTGTGAGACAGATATGCTTCCTAGAAGGCTGTAAAGCACTGTGAAGTGGTATATAAGTCTAAATGTTATTGTTATTGCTATCTTGGAGGACAGGAGTCCCAATAAATCTCCAACACTGGAAGTTTTAAAGAAGAGATTGGATAACCATTTGTCTGAAATGCAGGGGGTTGGAGTAGATGACCTCCAAGGTCCCTCCCATTTCTTGTTATTTTGAGGCAAATGTTGAGTCCCAATAAATGGAATTGCTTGATTGAAGAGACATATCATCAATACTGCTTGATCTTCTAGGATGACAGGCGGTCTCTCAGTTAATCAGGTCCTATGCCGTGAAGGGCTTTGGAGGTAATTACCGGCACCTTGAATCGCACTCAGAAATCAATTGAAAATCAATGTGGCTAATGCTATATGGCTATATTGAGGCATTCCCATTACTGCCTGTGCTGCTGCACCCTAGATCAGCTGTTGCTGATTTATGAAACTTGTATCGCACAACCATTTAGCAACATCATCTGGAAAACAGTGAAAAGATACCCTTCCATATGTCATTCTATGTGGAGACTATCATATGAGAATGAGAACAACATTTGTGGTAATAAAGGCAGAAAGCCAGTTTGGTTTAGTGGTTAAGGTATCAAGCTAGAGACCAGGAGACTGTGAGTCTATTCCCACTTTAGGCATAAAAGCCAACTGAGCGACTTTGGGCCAATCATTTTCTCTCAGCCCAACTCATCTTATATAGAGTTTTTGAGGGGCAAAAGAGCCAGAGGAATGAGTATCAAGCATGTTTACCCCCTTCAGTTATTTATAAAAATAATGAATCCAGGATAAAAACAAATACAATTTAAAAATAAATTATTTGGGACTGATGATGTTGGATGTTTGTATTGGCTTTGGATGTAGAATCAATAAAAAAAGCATCTTATAAATAATTTGGTGGATTACTGACTGGCAAGTTGGCTCAATAGATATAGATGGGTAATGAATGGATAGATATAGAGAGGCAGAGAAGCAGACTTTTCTCTGCATGAATCCCCTGCAATTTTACAATATCAGTGTAGACGTCCTAAAGTGATATGCCGCTCCTTCCTCTCTTCCCTTTTTTTATTTTGTAGAACCACATTTGCTAAATAAATAACACTTTCCTTCCATGGAAACATTACACATTTGAGCTACAGTGGAAGTGAGATTCCTTCCAAAATATGTTGCAGGCTAGGAAAAAAAGGAATTAGTACAAAAAGCCATTCATTTATTTTATTTCTGTAAATTATTATGGTTAAATGAATGTTAAAAACATCTGCCAATGATCTACCAACAGATCTCATACATCATTGTATATCTGTATAATCTATCATCCACTTTACAAGAATAAGCTCTAGAGCCGTGAGGGAGAACCTATGGCAGGTAGCACACGAAGCTATATCGCTGGGCATGCAAGCTCAGCTCCGGGCTTTCTGGCCCTACAGGAAGTCAGGAAATGGGCTGTTTCCGGCCTCCGGAGAGCCTCCATGGGGGAGGGGAAGCCTGTTTTCACCCTTCCCAGACTCCTAGAAAGGCTCTGGAGCCTGGAGAAAGCGAAAAACAAGCCATTTTTGGCCTCTGGAGGTCCTCCAGGGGGTGGGGGCAGGCCATTTTCACCCTCCCCACTCCTAGAAAGACTCTGGAGCTTGGGGAGAATGAAAAACGGGCCTACCGAGCCCACCATGCCATTGCATGCCAAAAGCATGGTGTCGGGAGGGAACACATACATGCACATGAGGGCAAGGCACATAGAATTATGGGTGTGGGCATGCACACTCCCCCCTGGCACTCCCCCTGCTTTTGGCACACGGTGGCAAAAAGGTTAGCCATCATTCCTCTAGAGGGTAGCAGATTTTTGCAAGTTTCATTAGATCACAAGCAATCAGATTTTTATACCCTATGATTCCCCAGCATGTAATCTATGTGAATTATAGATTAGATCTTTGCCATACATGGTTAGTGAATGTGGCCAAGGAGCTAATGAGATGCTGAATAGAAAATGCATCCTTGACCATCTCTGGTTTGAAAATGAGGGTAGAAAATGCATCCTTGACCATCTCTGATTTGAACCTTCCAGGATGTCTCCATCCTTTGGAATATCTTGTACCTAGAAATCTGGAGCATTCCCTCCTTGTAAAACTATTCAAAAAGTATTTAGGATAAGGAAGATCATGCCACTTTTGGACAGTGACTCATTGTATGGATAGTTTATAATTGATTTAATTTGGTTTGTGTTTGTAAAAGTATACAGCATATGCATACTGTACTCCTAGTCTATGGAAGAGTAAACTCCAGAAGGGCAAATTAATGAATAAAAATTGTTTCTAGAGCTTGTTTCCAAGATACTAAGCATACCATTTCCCCCAAATGATATAAAATTTATGAATTGCCTTTAGTCATTGGCATCTTTAGTAAATATACATCAAGCAATAATAAACATGATAAACTTTTGTGAAGAATTAGGGTGGAATTAGAAAGATAATGCTTTGATTTTCACAAGCAGCTTGCTTTAGTAGATACTGCAAATATTCTACCAATAAAAGCATACTGCTGAATCAAAGCCCCAGCTTTGGTTACCCACATACTCTTAGGGCTGTTGGGATATATAACTCATTTCCTAAGAAAAGTCTGTTTTCATAGCAATCTCGTTACGAAGCAATCTCTCACTGGAGTTTGGAAAACACATCCTAGAGAGTTTGTAATGGCTGCTGACACCAGGCCAGCTTTCCTTCTCATTCCCTATAAAAGCTACCAATCTTAAATCATTGGTAAAGGCATGGTGCTTACTTGCCCTCATCATTCAAGCATATCTTTCCTCTGGGGACTAAATCCATTGTGACATAGTTTAAGCAATAAATTTATTACATAGTACCTAAAAGCCCTTCCTAGTGAGTCTAAAAAAAATTAAAAGTAGGATGAAGCTTTCAGCATAAAGCATGTGCACCCCAAGGAAATATTGATGAATAAATAACACATCTTAAAAATGTGAAATATATTTATACCTTTTAGGTTTCAAGAGTCCATAAGCCAGGCTGCACTGTTTGAATGTTAACATAACAAAACTAAAATGCATTTGAGTAATGAAAAAAAGAGACAGATAAAATCCTTGTTTTTCAAAATCTCTCTCTTCTAGACTCTCTTCTTTTTACTTTCTAGACTATGCTGTAATCTTGAAATAAAATAAAAGCTCCACCTGGTTATGCTCTGACTATTTATCATAGTAAGTTAAAACTCACCTTACTAAAACAGTCTGGGTATGCTATGTTGCTTGTACATAGACATCATAACAATAAACCTCATTCTCTAATGTCTACTATTAAATGTCTCAGGTGATTGTTTCATTCAAAAATAACACTGTGCTATTATAATAATGTATTCAAGCATGAAAAAAATGTTGTAATAGACATGTGTAGGTTCATTTACATCACTCCTAAAAATCAGTCGCTTAATAAGAGAAAAAAAATATTGGAGAAACTCTAAACCAGGTTTTGGACATGGTATGAAAAGTTACAACAAATAGGTAAAGCTCATGTGAAGTTTCTACCATTCAGTTTATGACTTCTGAAATCCTTATAGTGCCAAGTGAAGACATAACTCAACTCTTATTTCTGGAACACCCAAATGAAAGTGTGTGGTTATAGAAATCAATAGTTTCCTTACAATAGCCACCATGCATCTACATTTCTTCTCTATGGTTACTGTTTCCACGATTCATGCTTAAGGTGACCATACGTCCCACTTTTCGCAGAATACACCCGCTTTTTCACCATTCGTCCCTCATCCTGCACCATTGTTTGAAAGTCCCGCCTTTTTTTTGGTCCTGTTGGCTGTTGAAGGGGAGCGCGCCCACCCGCGTGATGCCTGAATGGAGGTCCGGTAGGGTTATGTTGTTCTTTTATGTGTGTCATTCCTTCCCCCCGGTCGATGGAATACCGCCACCGAAGTTTTAAAGTCTTCCGATCAGGCAGGAGCTTCGGACCAGGCAGGCAGGAGCAGTGAGTATCTTCGTCGGGAGGGGTGTGCGGACGTGTGTGCGGGTGGCGGCCAGGATGCTAGTCCCATCGTCCGCAAACCCCCCACCCCCCTGTTGACAGTGTCCCGCCTCACCAGATTCAAAATCTGGTCATCTTATTCATGCATAGACTGTAAGATACTGAAAGTTTTTTGTTCTAATTGTAGTTTATCTCTATTTATGTGAATATAAATGTTATACTAATACAAAGTTTTTATTCCTCATTAGGCATTAATACTCTTATTCAATAAAGATTTTATTGAAGGTGTCCTGGTCAATCAGCAGTACATTTATGGAACATACCAACCCACATTTACAACACAGTGGGGTTTATTGATGGTCTAGTCATATATATCTTCCCCAAAATTCATATTGAATACATACTGATATAGATATCATAGGACTGTAACAATTAAGGCAGGAGTGTCAAAATCGCGGTGTCACAGCCACATCACGTAAAGTATCACAACTTTTGTCCCCTTTGCTAAACCGTGGATGTGGCCAGCATCCGGCCCATGAACCACAAGTTTGAGAGCCCTGCATTAAGGTTACCTCATTGGTCCAGAAGAACTTGCTAAAGTGCAGCCAAATGAATCCTTGAAGGCGAATGGTGAGCAATGGCATCAACATTTATCTATCTGAATAATGAGTTCCTTCTGACAAAATCAGAAATAGTGCAACATATTTGAGCAATTCTCTGTAATATGCTTCTATTTGATAACTAGGCACAATATAGTCCTTGATTTATGATGATTCATCCAGTGACCTTTAAAAGTTTCAACAACCTCAAAGCAAAAGTGGCTTACAGTCTCTTAAGTACTCACACTTAAAAGGCCACTGCACACCATCATGGTCATGTGATCACATTTTGAGTACTTGCCAACCAGCTTGCAATTACAACATGTTGCAGCATCGATTGCAATTTGCAAAGTATTCGTTGGGGAAATTGTAAAAATGGTCATAATATCGGGGTCAATTCAATTTATGATTGCAACAATGTATGATGAAAATTTTAGTCCCAATTATCGTAAGTCAAGGACT
The DNA here is from genome assembly GCA_032468135.1 of Calamaria suluensis. Lineage (NCBI taxonomy): Eukaryota > Metazoa > Chordata > Lepidosauria > Squamata > Calamariidae > Calamaria > Calamaria suluensis. The sequence continues at coordinate 89,994 of JANHFP010001597.1, forward strand.
ACCTATAATGACTATGCAGCACATTTAAAACTCTTAAAGGAGCCAACTGACAGTCTTAAACCAGTGTTTCCTAACTTCCAGATGTATAGACTTCCAAAATGTAATCAATTTACCCTTCTGCATATGGAATTCAAAAATTAAATAAAATTTGCATAATATTCATTATATAACCGACTATAGTGAAAGAATATGATAAAAATAAGGGTGGTTGGCAAGGATGAAAAGGTGAATGATGCTGGTATAAAATAGATTTAACTATTTTTCTCATGCCTTCAATTTCTTTTGTTTGCTGTATCTTATTCCTTTTCTGCACCTTGCATAGTGTTGATTCCCTTGAAAGGAAATGTATGCATGTATGAGTGATTACATGCTGCTCTTTAATTAATCTTTACCTAGGGGGGAAAATCCTATTTAAAAACTGAGCTGTCATAAATGTTTCAGCTATTAAGATCATCATTGGAATTATAACACCATCTAAGTTTGTTTTGTTTCATGAGAATGCTTGTTAGAACTGTGTGAACGCTTCCACTAAACTACTGAGCTACACAATTTTAGCCTTGTGTACTTTGAAGTGCTCTTTTTTATGTGGATATTCGTGATAAAAAGGAGACACTGGGAATCCTGTGCAATATATAAGAAAATTTTGGAAAGAAGTAATCTTAATATCTGTTTTATTTCCATATAAAATTTCTTGCACAAGAAATCCACTTGGTATGAACTACAGACTGCCATAGATCAAATTTCATAAGTAGATAAACAATAAACTTCACAGGCTTACCCTAATCTATGGGATTGCAACCTGAGGCCTGCCAAGAAATTGTTGCTGTCAAGTGATATTGGTAAGTGTTTTTAGCATTTTAACAAGAACCAGATCATTTCATTTTTTTCTGGACATCAATGTCACAAGGCAGAGTGGGAGGAAAGACAGGGAAATGATGAAATGCATGTGATCATAACCCATAGTAACTTATGCACTTAAAGTCAAAACTCTAAAGAATTCAGGTGGCACTTCATGAAGAAAACCTGGTGTGACTTCAAATGTTTTCAAGTACTGATGAAAAAGTGGCCAATCCAAGGACTGGCCTTTGATAATGGGTCATAGCTGCAAAGTGAATGAAATTAAATGTAATAGATTTTAGGTTGAATCATAGGTGAGCAGAAAAAAAGAATAGAGATTGTATATAGAAGACTTGAGGAGCTTGAATACAAGTTAGGACTTGAACCGCAAAGCAAACTGGAATTCATCTGGGCTACTCCAGCCTTAATTTCGTAGAGTTTTGGGAACTTTGTTATAGTTAAAATGAAATAGTGATAGGCTAAATTACACAACTTAGAGATAATTGTTGGAATACATTGTTGTTTTATGAAAGGCAACTTCTTAAATTCCAAAACTATTACTACAAGAATACCTTTAACCACATTAGATACATAATTGTTAAAACAGGATTGGGACATACGAATGAAATTGGGAAGAGTTAGGAACTGTGTTGGTTACATGAATGTTTGTTTTATTTTATTCCCTACTGCATGAAGGGAATGCTGAAAATGTAATAAAGGTTTGGAAAGCAACTTGGACTAAAAGAATCCAAAATCCATATTTAAATCAGTATTTCTATTACGTGAACTGAAGATTCCCAAAACAGCATGCAACTTTCTGAGTTTCCAAGAACTATTAATCAGGCAAAAAGGTGAAACATACAACAAAAAAATAAAGAGGCAGCTAGGCAAAAAAATATATGACTTGTATAAAATCTGATTCAAATTACAGTGTCTGAGAGAATGCTGGAGCAATGTGCAGGCACACAAATTCAATTATTTGTTACTGAAGTGAGGTTAGATTTTACTTTGTCTCCCTATATATCATGCTGCTTGGTGTAGTGGCTAGAAATTGGGAGACCATGAGTTCTAGTCCTAAAGATTTCCCTCGCACATATGTGCTAGTCGTTTCCGACACTAGGGGGCGGTGCTCATCTCAGTTTCAAAGCCGAAGAGCCAGCGCTGTCCAAAGACGTCTCCGTGGTCATGAGGCCGGCATGACTAAACGCCAGAGGTGGGCGGAACACTGTTACCTTCCCACCAAAAGTGGTTCCTATTTTTTCTACTTGCCTTTTTACATGCTTTCGAAACTGCTAGGTTGGCAGAAGCTGGGACAAGTCATGGGAGCTCACTCCATTACACCGCTGAACTGCCAACCTTCCAATCAACAAGCTCAGTTGTCTAACCTGCTGAGCCACCCTCCTATAGAGGCATAAATCAGGGTGATTTATATGACACTCTCAACCTAGAAAGCAGGCAACCTTCCAAAATATTGCCAAGGAAACTGCAGGTTACTGATACCAGAAAGTCACCTGGTGTCAGAAATTGCCTGAAAGGCACCCCAAAACAAGCAAAAAAAAAAACCCAAAAGAGTTCCATGCAGGGTGCATGACGTAGCTATTATTTTTTTTCAACAAACTCTTGCAAAATATGAAGTGCAAAAGAACATTTTTCTTGGCAATCTTAAATGTAATAGAATTACTTACAAGTAACTGTTCATTATTTTATCACTCTGCCTTAGAAACACTGTTTTGGTATGATCCTGGTAGAATACCCCTGAAGTAGATCAGATTGATTTGAAAGTCTCTTACTCTAATAAATGCTTGACCTCTGGGTCTCTTGAATTCACTAGACAGGAGAACTCAGGAACCAATCACCTTGGTGGAACATCCTATTCTGCAGCCCTCATTTGATAAAGGCCTTGACTGCTTTCAACCTTTTCAAGATGATTAGATGAAAGCTGCTCTCTCAAAGTGAAAAGGTTAATCGACTACCGTGTGGTTAATCAATCACTTGAAAAGACTGAACACTAGTAGCTTCTTCTACCAGAGGTTCTTCTATAGACATATGGGAACATGTACAGGTTAAAGAACAAACAAAACAGATAATCCATTCTGTTTCTGGATGCCTCAGCCAAATCCCCTTTGGCAGTAATGGTTCTTTAAAATTGTCTGTGTATATAATATTCCAAAGATAAAAACAACAAGAATGCTGTATTAAATCCAGCCATGAGAACTGAACATTAAACAGCAAAAGGATAGCCCTAAAGGTATAGCTTCACCTATTTTTAAAATGCAGATAGAGTAGGTTAACAAAGGGCAGCCTTGCATCATCCAAATGTTTTGGATTATAGTCTCCACAACACCTTGCTTATGCCATGCTTACTTCAGCCAAAAGCAATTGAACTAATAATTTCAAAGAAATCAGGTTGTCTATCCCTGGGATAACCAAATTATTACTATGGGACATATAGAAAGTGGATTCGTTTTTGGATTTATGGGTACCAGTCAATGCTGTCAGCCCTGGACAGCAAATGTACTTGTTGGAGAAAAGGATTAATTGATCTTCTCTAGTCAGAATGCAGAACCTGGACTATTTACTGACTGGAGGAAATTCATCCTCTATGCTCACATGTATTGGTTTCAGCTGAAACCAATTTCCCTGAATTTCCTGCCCTATAGAAAATCAACAGGTCATCATCAGCTGTCTGTTTCCCTGTCTGTGTTTGAGATGTACACTTAAGTTCTATGCATCTCTGGTCTATGCTCTGATTTCTAATATTATAACTTTTAGCAGAAATTTGGCATTATGATCACTTCTCGGTGAAAACTAGAATGAATCTTGGATGTCAAACAGGAATTCAGTCAAGAGCCAGTCTGTTTTGGTGGAACTCATGTATGACTCTTCTTATTGAGAAGAATCCTAGCCCCTGGTAGCGATGGAAGCTGTTAAGAAGGCCATCTTCCATGTGAGGATGTTGGTAGAAATCTCTCTGATGTACTCATACAGAATAATAGTAAGTGCCTTGAAGGTCAAGGTAAAATATCATAAATAGAAGTATATAAGTGGGGATACGTAAGATGTGAGCACATTTACAAAACGTGGTGTATTTAAGGGGATCCCAAACAGAAGTCTATTTGTTTATTCTAAATTCTAGCATCAAGTAGAAATGGGACGCATAACCTTATGTTTCCTATAATAAGCACACTATGAAAAGCAGTATAACTATTCACATGATAACCTCACTTTTCCCACTTACATTGTAGCATGGGGTGATAATCCTGGATCTATTGCAGTATATTGCAATATTATTTTTATGACTTTTGATTTTCATGAACAGATTGTGTACATGAATCCTTTCCACTGAAAGTGTACATAATCTTGATTTTACACTAGTTCTACTTAGTTAACTAGTTCTACTTAGTTAACAAGTGGCTTGTCTTAATAGCAGTTCTTTTAATACAATTCATGAAACATGTAACAAGATCAGAAACCAAACTGAAAATATGTTCCAACCAAAATTAAGCTTTTAAAAGAATCTCAGTAAAATATACTAAGTGATAGAATTTAGAATTACTTGTGTTTCTCATGTGGTCACTGTAGACATGTGGGATGAAAAGGATAACTTATTAAAATTAAAGGCAGCAAGTGCGTAACTGATTACCTATTAAAACTCATTCTGTTCAAGTCATTTTCAGTGGAGAGTCATCTAATAAATTTTCACATGGTTTGAGATAAGACTATTTACTCAAAAAACTTACTCAGATTTTATAAATGACAAGCGGATACACCAAAAACCTGAGTATAGATAACTGTTGGCAAAAGGCTATTTTTTATTTTCTTTGCTAAAATCTGAGATTCAACTGGCATTTGGATTTACTAGTTTATGGATTTGATTGTTGTAAACAAAAGGTTCCAGGGCAAGGAATTGGAAAGCTAACAATAGTTCTCTGATATATGCCCAATCTAATGACACATTTAGACACATTGGGCTACTTGGTCTCCATTATCTATTATAATATGGAAGAGAGGAGGAGGGGAAGAAGAAGAAGAAGAAGAAGAAGGAGGA
>JANHFP010001597.1:98182-114313 GCA_032468135.1 Calamaria suluensis
TTTTGTTCGATACTGCCCAATGTTCAAGTTTGTCAAGATCCGTCTGTAATTTGAGTCTATCTTCTGGAGTGTTTGCTGAAGCCTGTGGAGAGCAAAAAATGGGCCTTCTCCACCCACCACCCCCGGAGGCCCTCCAAAGGACAGAAACAGCCTGTTTCCTGATTTCCTGTGGGCCCAGAAGGCCCAAAAATCAGCTGGCTGGTGTGCGCATGTGCCCTGGAGCTGTCCTTGCATGCCCACCAATATGGTTCTTCATGCCAACTGTGGCACATGTGCCATAGGTTTGCCATCTATGCTATATCTATCAGGTATGCTATCTCTATGTCAATGCTGGTGAACCTATAGCACATGTGCCAGAGATGGCACACAGAACCCTCTGTGGGCACACACACCATTACCACAGCTCAGTTTCAGGTCTATGCTGCACATGTGTGCATTCCTCCTGCCAGCCAGCTGGTCTTCAGGTCTCTGCCACGCATGCCATGCATGCATTGGCGTGCATGCGCCCGCACCTTGCAGTTTGGACATGTGCGCACACTTTGGGCACTCAGTGACTAAAAGGTTCGCCATCACTGCTCTGTGTGATCTATGATTTTGTTTTTTAATAAACAGTGAACAGCCGAAACCCTCAACAGTATGCAACTGTTTATCCTAAATAATGTAAGGGCTGCATGAACATTATAGATTAATGTTCTGTGCATGAATTGAATTAAAGGAAACATAAGTTTGTTTTTGATCCAAAGAAATATATTGAATATATGGGGATATATATGCATGGTCTTAAAAAGAGAAAACCAGCCAACCAATTAAATCCCAACCCTTCCTTTACACTTTCCCACACATTGTGCTGCACAATTAGGTTAGGGCCGTGGATGGCAAACCTATGGCATGGGTGCCACAAGTGGCATGTGGAGCCATATTGGTGGGCACGCAAGCGTTCCCCTAAGTTCAGCTCTGATTCACATGTGGCTGCTGGCCAGCTGATCTTCGGACCTTCTGGACCCACCAGAAGTCAGAAAAGAGACTGTTTCCAGCCTCTGGAGGGCCTGGGGTTGTGGGGAAGGCCTCTTTTCCACTCTCCCCAGGCTCTAGAACCTTTCAAGGGAAGGTGGGGCAAACTGAATTATGGGTGTGGGCACATGGACACGCAAACCCCCACGGGCACCTCCCGTTTTTGGCACGCAATGGCAAAAAGGTTAGCCATCACTGGGTTAGGATATCACACTTGTCCATCCATGTTGTCAGCTACGAACATGATTCTACTTTCCATATTTCTCTATGGCTAGGTATAGCCATACACCTAAGGTATAACAGGGCATTTGATGTTTAAGTTATAACAACAACAACAACAACAATAATAATAATGTAATAATAGTATTTAACGAGAACTATCATTATTTTCGAAGAAATCTACTCATACGAGTAGAAACTGTTATCATCTCAATGCTCTTGAATACTCATTAAATCTCTTTTATAGTTAAAGTGTGCGTTACCAGCCTAGTCATAAACTTAAATTGTATAATGCTGAGCCTCACAATAGCTTTTCATAATGATCTCTCCATCTGCTAATTCTATTATTAGTGGAAGTTTGATTACTTTCAATGTGGAAGAGAACTACAAAAGCTGCAGGCAGTTTCCATGCTCTAATAAAATATTTGTTTCTTTCATCATTTACTTAATGTTAATACCTAAGCATCAGTATTTATACAAAATTATAGTTTACCTTATTTTTTATATGGATGTTGCTGTGGTTAATGGTAGTCAGCATTTCCAATTACGAAAACCTATCTGCAAGGTTTTATACAACACTGGTATCAAAATCTAATTGCTTTAAAATAATGTAAACGGGGCGGGCGAACCAACAGTACCAATCAAGTGGACATCTCGTGTTTTTTAAAGTTCTCCAGAGCTGCATGCTTACAGAGAGCTTAATTAAAGACCGTAAGAAATTTCCACAAAAAGGGAAGTATGCAATATAAAGCATTTAAATATATATATTTTTTTAGCTCTGGGCTCGCCACATTGTTCTCTCTCTCTCTGCTCTCTAAGGCAGCATTCACAGTATTTGTCTCGCTGGGATATAAACGCGACTAAATTTCATTAAATATTTAAAACTCCTGCTTAGTTTATCTGAAGGAATTTCTCATTACTCCATAACCAGATTTGTGTGCTAGAAATGTCCCTGCTTTTAATTTAACATTAAAGCAGGATATTTTGAAAAGCTTATCTAAAAAATACACACGCTATTTAAAAAATCTGAAATTTAAAACAGACTATAACTCTGCACACACCCACTTCACTTGCTATTTCTTCATCTGCTCTGCTATATGGGCTATATTGTTCACATCTTGAACTTTCTATAAAAAACATATGCAGAATGGAACCACTTGCTGCAAACGTAAATGATCTCTTTCATCTGAAAGGCTCTAAATGATTTAAAGATGTTACTCATATTCACAACTTGTACAAGATTCTTAGGGAAGCTTCAATGCCCAGAATGACATGGACAAAAGCCATAAAGTGGGCATTGTACAGATAGTCCTCGACTTACGACCATAACTGAGCCTAAAATTTCTGTTAAATAAATTGGTTAAGTGACTTTTGCCCCGTTACGACCTTTCTTGCCTCAGCTGTTAAGTGTATCACTGCAATCGATAAGTTGGTAACTCGGTTGTTAAGTGAATCTGGTTTCCCCACTGACTTTGCTTGTCAGAAAGTCACAAAAAGTGATCACATGACTTTGGGGCACAGCAATGGTCATAAATAGGAACCATTTGGCAAACATCTAAATTTTGATCATACGGCAACGGTTACAAGTATGAAAAACGATCATAAGTCGCTATTTTGAGTGCCGTTGTAACTTTGAATGGTCACTAAATGAACCGTTGTAAGTCAAGGACTACCTCCATTTGTCCACTACATGTAGCACTTATCAGGATGGTCAATAACTTGGTACAATCTGTGCTTTCCTATTGATTCAAATGGAACCAGGCCACTTCCTGTAATGCACTCTTCTCCTTACCTCTCATGTTGCTTCATCTTCAGCTATAATATTGGTTTAAATGTCAAATTTTCTATCTCATACATGATCTTTTTTTTAAAAAAAATAACTTCATTCTATTTGCAACCCTCTTCTGATACAAAATACCAAAAAGATTGACTAATATTTTCTCGTCACAAGGCATTGTATTTCATGAATCGCTTACCTTCATGGATACCCCCAAAGACGTGGAGTTTGGGTCTTACTCGCCTTTGTACGGTGTTTAGCAATTCTACACAGCCAACCCTCTGCAGCTCCTTTGGAACCCAGTCTCTGAATCCTTAAAGCAGAATAAAATTGATTTGTCTTACTTTTCCAGATGTAGATTAAGTTTAATACAGACTTTCAGGAGCCAATAACTCAAAGAAGGTTTACAACATTATCTATAATTCTATCACCATTGTAATATACATTGGCTTTTAAGAAACATTTCATTGTCATTATTTTTTTATAAAGTTATAGGCATTATTCTTTTGGAATTCTACCTTTGCCTTCCCAAATAATATATCTTGCTACCCAATTTGATTGAGCTAATTGCACAGATTCATCTACATAACGCAAGGCTGTTAAATATGTATTCTTGATGGTGGTGGACCTTCTCAACTATCCTTTGCTTTTTCTTTAATGGTGATTGCCAATTGATCAGATAGCAATGGCTTTACAGAGTTACATTCCCTACTAAGCACTTGATAGTTCGCTATTACAAATATCTAATGTACAAAGCAAATCAGTGCAAAAATCCATGGATGCATGAGATCATGTAAACTGACCTTATCTCTTGAAATCTGATGGACCTTTAGAACAATCTGCATACATTGAACATTCACTTATATATGATTATCTTAGCCAATATGATTATCTTAGGCAATACTATATATATATATAATAAGTTTTGTAAAGCTTAGACTAGCCTTTACTGTTTTGGTATCCTCCATGCTTCATGGGCAACTGACCTCCCCCCAAAATTTATTGTGAATGGTGATCCAACATGACTGAAGTGTTGTCCTGTGTAAAGCAGGACGTTAGCCCAAGCAAAGCGCCCCTTCTTTAACCACTGAGATAGCAATAACACTTAGACTTATATACCACTTTTCAGTGCTTTACAGGGCTCTCTAAGCAGTTTACAGAATCAGCATATTGCCCCCAACAATTTGGTTCTTCATTTTACCCACCTTGGAAGGATGGAAGGATGAGTCAACCTTGAGTCTGTTGAGATTTGAACTGCCAAACTGCAGGCAACCAGCAGGCAGCAGAAGTAGCCTGCAGTACTGCACTCTAACCACTGCGCCACCACAGCTCATAACTTAGTTCCCTGGAAGACTTCCCGCTGATGCTTTTCCAGATTGCCTCGCCTCACTCTGTGCATGCAAGCACAGTGATTGAATTCTCCAGCCATGCCAAAGCAAGTGTTGTCCATGTTTGTACTTACAAACAACCTGGAAAAGCTCTCCAAACAATAGTGGTGAGTCTTCCAGAGGATGCAGCCAAATCAGTTTTTCAGTAACAGTTTCTTGGCTTGAGCCACTGCATTTGGAAAAGCCTCACTTACATTGCCCTGCTAAAGAGTGCCAGAATGTGAGATGGCTACATTCTTATTGTGACCCTTCTACAAATCTAGGACGAGGCACCATTATGTGATTCTATACTATGGAAATGCAGTGGGTTTCCCAGCTGAAGTGAATGAAGTACTTTTGTATATGGTCATTTGCACACTGATAGAAACTACAGAATAAGAATAATAACTATTGTTTCCATATGGCAAAGTCTAAGGAAATCTAGATTTTCAAAATCATTACAGCTAAGATTATATGATGAAATGGACTACAAATGTGGATTACAAGAATTGTTTCCATTGTGTTTGTGGATAATGAACAGAAAAGAATATGGGCAATTAATATAGTATATAGTAACGCAGCAAGATTATGATGAAATACCCACAGTGCAAGACTGTGCACAGTGCAATAAAATTATATATATAAAGGCCAAACGCCTTGTATGGCCTTTTCTTGAAAGAAGAAAAGACTGAAATGATGTTTTATGGACTTGGAGATTAAATGGGATCAAAGAGCAAAGGGAAAGAAGATGTCTTGATTGATTGATTTCTGAGGTTGATTGTTAGCTTGAAAGATGTTTCATTACCCAACTAGGTAACATCTTCAATGCAAGTGGGTGTGGAGTTTAATCTGTTTACATACCTTTAGCTTGCCCTGCCAGTTTTAGTGGATTTTTCCTTGGTAGTTTCCAGTTTAGGCTAATGTTTTTTCCTTTATTGTTTGACTGATACTAATCTTGTGATTGGCTGCTCAAAAGGATATGTTCTGGTCTTTCCTTCCTAACTTTTGTATTGTTTCTCAAATAGTTTGTAAATATGTTTTATTTCTATGTGCCTATTGATGGCTGATTTATCTGAATATTGAGCTTTCAAGAATTCCCTAACATTCTTTCGAGAAATGCCTAACATTTTTGGAGTTAAGCTTGTTCTAGAATGCTCACAGTTTCCATGATTGCAAGATTAATATTAGCCTGTGAGATAGTCCAGTTAAGAAAATCAAGAACGCTATCTCAATCTTTATTGTATGGTTACATTATCAAAATCTTGCAGTACTTGAAAGGAAGTATTTCTCTCATCCTTTCCTTTCCATAAAACTAGGGAGAGTCCCTTCTAAGAGTTCCTTTTCCATGCCATCCCACCTTCTGTAGGATGAGACAACTTGTACATGGTGGTTGTTCCATCTGCATCTCTGCCTGTTGTTTCCTAAAGTCATTTCCTCTACCATTATACCATTGATTTCAAATTGTGGGCATTAATATTTAATTCCCTAAATTATACTGTGATTAAAGTACATGAAATATTTTCTTCGCCTACAGATACCAATCAGTGGTGGGTTGCTCCCGGTAGTAAAACTGGTGGGAGGCTCTGCCCACGTGCCAGGACTTCATCATGGATGATCTGCACATGCTCAGAAGCTTCTGCACATGAGCAAGCGTGTGTGCAAGCTCACTTTGCGAACTGGTAGTATTGGTAAGTGGAACCCACCCATGATAACAATGCAGATTGACAATTTTCACAGGTCCTTTTGCCAGTGCTCCTACCAAATGAGATGTAATGGATATCTGCTAAGGAGACCCTTATTCTCAATAGGGATACGAGCTGTAGAGTATATGCTTTAATGCTTTTATGCTGCTGCTATTATTATTATTGCTTTGCAGTTTTAAATTTGTTTTTAATATTCCGCTTGTATTTTAATATTGTACAGTTTAATTATCTTTCCATACTCTACTCAAGGGACTTTGATAATGGTATGGTACAAAATGTGGTAAACACATAGATGTACTATATATATATATCAGGCATGGTAGGATTGCATAACACAATAGCCATTATAATTTTGTGGTATGTTTGCACAGAGCTCTGTCATCAATTTGTGTAACTCATTTTTTTACAGCCTTGTAGCTGATAATGCTAATACCATTCTGTACATACCTTATGTGAAGAGGTTATTGTATACTGCAGAGTGGATGCACTTAACTGGCTTTTAGACTTTTCCAAAGAGAAATATTCTGAAAAAGCCTGCTATCTTACTTTACATTAATTCTTCTTCATTATTTTTTCCATGTTACATCAATGCAAGTATGTGCACACTTTTACATATATTCTTTTCAAATCTGCAGATGTTATACAGAGTTTGCAGTGCAAAATATTATTGTACCACCAATATCCATTGTCATAGGGAAATGTGGTTGAGAAAGATGGGAATGAAAGAGACACAGCCACCTAGATTTATAAAAAAATATAGTTTCAGTTTTAATGGTTACAGCTAGGCTAAGATGACCAGATTTGTAAACTGCCAAGGCGGGACACCGTCGACGGAGGGGGGGAAAGAGAAGCTGTCGGGGGAAAAAAACCTGGCACTTGCAGGGGGGCGTGGGGGGCAGGGCGTCCCACCGCCAAAAACCCTACCTTCCTGCTGCTGGGAAGGAGAGCAGGTGGGTGTGGCCTTTTTCTCAGCCAAAAAAAAAGTGGGACTTTTCAAAAATGACGTGGGACGCGGGACTTTTGCCCAAATGTGGGTCTGTTCCATGAAAAGCGGGACGAATGGTCACCTTAAGCTAGGCCCGCAGACCATAGATCTGTTTTATATACTTCACTCTTTTCCCATAACGGGGAAGAGAGTGCACTGGTCAGTTGCTGTAGAATTACTCTTCTGCTACAGGAAAGGACTCTTCATGTTATGACAACATAAAGGTAAATCACTGGTTAGGAATTGATGTCTTTAACAGGGAAAACCAAAGAAGGATACTGTATTATTAGCTATAAAAGGATCCATTGGTAGAACTTTGGATGACTTGCAATTGATAACCTTACTTAAACAAAGCAATTCAAACTGCAAATTCTTGGTTTAACTTTATTCTTTATTGTTTCACGTTCTCATCTGATACATATTGTGATTCATTATGCACATAAAGGCTGTACAAACATTTCACACAGAAATGCTCAAAGTACAGAATTTCATATGCTCTGTTCTGAATGTGAAACAGGCTGTTTTGGGCACTATGAATTTTTTGCAGCTTTAGAAGCAGCATTTTCAAACCACAGGACTTGTCTCAGAGACCCAAAACATAAGGCAGACAATCGTGTCACTCACCAGAAGTAGAGCCAACTCAAAGTAGAACCAACTCAAAGTAGAAGATAGAGCAGCTTCCAAAAACCGAAAGAAAGACTAAACCAAGCTCCCACAAACTTTGATGAACCAAAGTTATCACAGACAGAGTATAATATACAGGTAATCATGTGCAAAACACAATACATACAAAAAGCCAAAGAATTACCAGAATACAAAGAAACCTACATCCGAATAAATACTAACCCAATACAGAAACTGCATGATACGACCAAGATAACCCTCAATAATCTAACCATGAAATGTCAAATAACTAAATAAGAATGGGGTAGATAAAAATCAGTGAACCTATCCTACCATGCTTCTATGGTTATTGCAAAATGCTAAAGACCAACATTATTCCAATTGTATCATTGGTCCAATTGTATCATTCATAAAGCCATGGGCTTTAACATAGTCAAGGAACTTACAAAAAAAGCTTGGAAGAAGGGAGTGAATATTTTATCAACTCTCCACTAAAATGCTTCCAGAAAAATAAAATATTTAAAAATTGAAAATGAAATTATGGTTCATTTGATGTCACAGCATTCAGATTCAGAACTAGTGAAGAAAAATCCATGGCCGCAGTATTATGCAACACACTTGACCTAGCCAAATAAACAAAGATCAAAATAACCAGAATCATGGACCTCATTAATCTTTGCCTCACTAGCTACTTTCAGCTTGGTGACAAATATATTGACATTCATTAGTTCTACTCTCAGGACACATAGCAGAGACCGTATTGCAGTATATGGAAACTACCGCACTCCCAATCACATAACCAAAAACACTGAACTAGATCCAGTATTTACAGTATGATAAAGCCTTCATCATCATAATAAAGAAACAGCTAAAGAAGACACATGAAACTATCAGCATCTTCAAAGAAATAAAATTCACAAGAGAAGGGAAAAAGACACCACACTACCTTTCCTAGGTATCCTTATCAGCAGAAGAAATGATAGTAACACAAAGCACAAGGCTATTGAAAAACAGTACACATAAATAGCCCATTCTCCAACGACTGCTATATTGTGTAAGAACATTATTCAGATGAGTACACAAAATTGTTAAACTGAGGCAACCAGAACATCAGAAAAAGGAAACAGGCTGCCAATGCAACAACTTTCAATAAAATGGATAAACACAACTTTATCAGAAACTGCTTGGCCTTACTACTGTAGGAAGTTAGCACTGACCCCCCCTCCTAGAAGAATGAAGTATTTTAAGAAATATTAAAGACATAATATTATATTTCCCTGGATAGAAAAACATGCTTTAGACTCACTCTTAATAGCCCCCACCTTTGACAATTGGGCCATTAAGATTCAGGATCTCATATGCACATGGAACTAAGCACATGGCACAGAAACTCATGACACAGCTCAATCAAGCTTGATAGACAGCCTACAAAGGTAGGTAAGACCCCCATCCCCTTGGAGTCTCACAACCATTCAGGATACTCTTTCTGTGTCACAGGAAGTTCAAACCTCAGAGAGGGCATAAAACCAAAGCACACACAGCAGATCAGCCCTTTTTCTGCTCAGGAACTCAAGCTATGTGAACCTGTCCACCATTAAACCATCTTTCCAATCAGTCTCCATGTTTCCAGTATCTGTTTCCCCACTTGGAGCAGAACCCACACATGGGGATATTTTCTTTCAACACTACAGCACAACACAAGCTATGAAAAGGATAACTATGATAAATCAAAAACATGTCAGTAACAATCAACAAACTACTACAATTGCATGGCATTTCCATAGTATGCAAACCAACTAAAGTCCTCCAAACCATTTTAAGTAAGCCAAAATACTCAGTAGCCCAAGAAAACCAACAACACAGAGGTCTGTATATTGTAGACTGGCATAGTTACTGTGTAAGAAAGAAAGGTAGAAGAAGACTAACAGAATGCATCCATGAATAATTACTAGCAATAAGAACACATAATGAAAACTCCTTAATCTTACAATATATGGACAAACTCAACCAAAAACATTTTAGACCAACCTAAATGCAAAAACCGCTAGGGAATTTCTAGAAACTTGGCATTGAGAGAGATTAGCCTTCAATAGACAGAGAAATAAAGCATATTTATGTACCATTCAACAGAGACAATAAAGAAGTTAAGAAGAAAACAAAAGGACAGGAACATATATTCAACCACCACCTGTATAAGCAGGATACTAGGCAAACAATTAAGCAGAAAACCATATCCCAATTAAGGAACTACCAAGAAGAAAATCATATCCCTATCAACACTGATAGGGAAGGCTACGGTATATAAATAGAGAACAAATCCCATGCTTACTCACACAGATGATAATACCTAGTTGGATTAAAAAAAGTCTTCAAGGAAACAACCAACCTCAGAGCACCAAGAACTCCCCAATTCCACCATGAGCTGCAGATATTCTCTTCTAAGATGTCAATTACTTAATAGAAGAAAAAAGCAGAAATTATAATTCTTTTTGTTATTTAATTTTTTACTATTGGTTTTATTATTCTTTTAATTTTGTACACTTATTGTACTGAAAATATTTATTAAAAAGACAATAACTATTCTTTTCAGAAGGAAAAGCTCTACCAATACTTTTATAGTTTTAAAACTGTATAAGTAAAACTGTATTCTTTAATAAGAAATTAAAAGGCCTCTAAGGAAAGTAGTAATTGACTGCTATTAAAAAGAAAGCCATTAACGTCTATAGGTAATGAAAAAAATCAATAAATCTGACATCAATTATAGCAAAGGTTTGAGGTCTAATATTCTGCATTTATAAAGATTAAAGGGATAAGAAAGATCTAAGACAGTGATGGCTAACCTTTTTGCCATTGCGTGCCAAACGTGGGTGGTGCCCGAGAAGTTTGCACGTCCGCGTGCCCACGCCCATAATTCAATTTACCCTACCCTCCCTAGAAAGGCTCTGGAGCCTGGGGAGAGTGAATAAACAGGGCTTCCATACCCCCCAGGCCCTCCAGAGGCTGGAAACAGCCTCTTGCCCAACTTCTGGTGGGCCTGGAAGGTCCAAAAAATCAGCTGGTCAGCTGCCACATGCACATCAGAGCTGAACTAGGGCAATGCTTACATGCCCACTGATATGGCTCCGCGTGCCACCTGTGCCATAGGTTCGCCATCACGGATCTAAGAGAAGGAAGCTAAATGAAATATGGTGACTGCACATTCCTGCTTAATATTATTTAATCAACTTCAGAGGTGTTTTTACCTGGGTCAAATTTGGTTAGTTCTACATTACAACACTGAAACTTTCAGTTGGTTTCTATTGTTATGTCTTACCTAAAAAATCTAACCCATGTGTACATTTTTACAAAATTTGGGATAGTGCTTACAAACACAAATTATGATCCAGTTTGCTAAGAACTGCATAACTCAGGGGAGTGTCAAACTCATATCGTCATCACATGATGTATCAGGACTTTTTCCCCTTTCGCTAAACTGGGCGTGGCCAGCACATATTGCATCTGACCTGCAGGCTGGGGGTTTGATAGCCCTGGCATACCTAGTCTAATTTGCTTGTTTGTTAAATTTATATGATGGGTTTTCTTATGGAGCTCAATGTCCAAGCATTCCTTCATTAAATTTTTCCATACTACTATTCTGCGAGATAGGTTGGTTTGAAAAAAAGGGACTAGCTGAAATTTCCATTTTTAAAAACTCTGTAGTAATTATATCCACAATGGAGTAGAAGTAGTCTGACGACTTGCAAGCAATGATGATGTTGTCTATTTAATCATGTATGACTCTTGGTGATTCTATGGGCCAGATCTCTCCCCATGTTCCGATCTTGCACTGCTTGAGTTTTTCTATGCTCTGGCTGGAGTCAGTTTTGATGGTGTCCAGCCATCGTGTACTTTGTCAGCCTGGTTTCCTTTTACCACTAACTCTTCCAAATATATTTGCTTTCTCCAGTGAATTCCCTTTCTTGACATGGTCAGAATAAGTGACAGTTTCATGATTTTGCCTTCTAGTGACATTTCTGGTGTTATGTGATCCAGCACTTGCTTGTTAGTTATGTTGCCCAAGGGATACCCAGGAGCCTCCTCTAGCACCACAGCTCAAACAAATTGATTTCCTTCGTACCTTCCTTTTTTTAAGGTCCAACTTTCACACTGATAAGTAGCTATGGGACACAAAGAGAAGACTAGCCTACATTTGGTTACCAGGCTGATGTCCTCACTTTTTTTCATACTTGCTTCATGTTCATCATTGCTGTGTGATGAACCCAGTACAACCCAATGTTTTATTTCTGGGCTGCCTTCACTGCTTTGAGCTATCTGCAATCCTAGGCAATGTTTCCATTCATTCAATCTCTTCATTGTCAATTTGTCTTGTGATGTTTCCATTCCTTGCAGTAGTCATGAGCTTGGCTCTTTTTCAAGAAGAGGCCAAAATTCTAACTATTTTCTTAATCAGATGTTCCAGTCTTTTTTTTTTAAGAGGAGAGTTGCATCATCCTGAGAGTTGTATTTACCCTGATTTTTGACTCTCAAGATATAGCTTTCTCACAATCATTTCAGCATGCAGGTTGAATAAGGAGCGGCAGAAAATACAGCCTTGTCACACTTCTTTCTCTATCTTAAACCAATCAGTGTCACCATGCAACGTGCACACAGTGGCTTCCTGATTTGTGTACAGTAATTGCACCAACTTTACTAGATGTACTCATACCCCAAGGTCTTGTAGAGTTATCCATAGCTTCTCATAATCAACAGAATTGAAGGCTTTCTTGTAATCAGTGAAGCATACGTAAATGATCTTTTGATTTCTACAATCCCCCCCCCCTTTCCATGATTTAGTGAAGATCTACAATATGGTTGTGGGTGCCATGGTATCTTCAGAAACTGGCTTGGATATCTGGTAATTCCCTCTAAGAAGAATCTTGCTGATGTGAGGGATGAGAGCAATTGTGCAATAATTGGAACGATCTTTAGAGTCAACCTTTTAGACAGTGGAGTGAACATCTGCAGGCAAAGTAAAAAAAGCAAACAACCCAAATTAGGAGGGTCGTCAGACATTGCCTTTCAGTGGGTTTGGTGATGGTTTGGAAGAGGAGGAAAAGCAGCAAAGTTAATGGAAATAACATTTTGGACAGAGAGTGGGGGAGAAGGGAAGGAATGTCAGCTGATTCATACATTGCAGCTTTTGCCTAGATTCTCTCAGTTTGATGTCCTAAATCAGGGGTCCCTAAACTTGGCAATTTTAAGACTTGTGGACTTCAACTCCCACAATTGAATTCTGGAAGTTGAAGTCCACAAATCTTAAAGCTGCCAAGTTTGAAGATGTGTGCCCTAAATGGTCATAGAAGTAAAAGTGATAGTGTGGCTTCTTCCAACCGGACAGAGTACTTCTTCTCAATTCCAGCTGGACAATTGCCCTGGAAATTTTTCTATAACTAACCTCAGCCTTTTGATGCTGGCTTTGAAATGAGGATGCCAGAGCAAACCAATTTCCATACTGCTATAATGTATAGACAGTGCCAAAGGAAGGGCTCCGCAGTGCAATCTATGGCACGCCTGGACTACATGGATTTTAATGTTCTCCCAGTTATCACTATCATCTCTTCACAGATCCTATTCAGGGCAAGAATTCAAAACCTCATTAAAAAGTGAGGTTTTCAAAAAAGTTATTCTCTATACCACTGCAAGGCACAGTGCAGTGGCACAGTGATTAGAATGGCAGTGGCACAGTGATTAGAATGAAGTATTGCAGGGTAACTCCACCTACTGTCAGGAGTTCGGTCCTGACTGGCTCAAGATTGACTCAGGCTTCCATTCTTCCGAGATGGGTAAAATGAGAACCCAGATTGTTGAGGGAAATATGCTGATTCTTGTAAACTGCTTAGAGAGGGAAGTAAAGCACTATGAAGTGGTATATAAGTGTAAATGCTATTGCTATTTAAAATGGAGATTTAATTTCCTTCCAGAACATCACTGCAAATCAGCAAAAGGAATTGATGCCTAAATCAGGTTTTACTTAAGAGAATCCAGTTGACGATCTCACTGCACACAGTAGAATTGAAAAGTCATCTGCTCTCTCCCATTTGCCCTTGCATCAATCAACCTATCTGAATGCCCTTAATGTCTGGGCTAAAGTATACACACTGAGAGTGATCTTAGTTTAATTGTGATACTCACCAAGAGGAGGCCCATGGGTCATTAGTATATCTATGCCTTCAGGAATAAGGTTCCACTTGTCCAGCAAAGATTGACCTCTGGGTAGATTAAAACCCCATCCGTTAAACCATGGTGTCCTATGAAGGAAAGAAAATAAATTTGTGCCACTATGGAAGAAGGGCTTATTTCTGTTTCACAATTATACAGCAAGGCACATTTTCTCTAGCTAGCCCTCATTCAGAACGAAAAATAAAGAAAACCTCTGATAACGAAGTAGGCCTAAACCATAATCATGTTAATCCAGCATGACTGCCGGTCTCTAACTAAAGAAAAGATGGATGTTATATGTTTAGCACATATGTGTTTCTTTAAAAACCTATAGCATAATATAGTAATTCTAACAATACAAATTATAGCTACAATTTTTCCATAAGGCACTGATACATAAGTTATTCTTAGAGTAATTGAAAGTCAATATATTTGGCCTTTGAGTTTTGATTTGGTATTATAATGGGTAGGCAATGTATTTTTGACAAATAAATGCAGAATCTCCATTGCCCTGGGCAGTGGTGAAGTTCATTTTTTTTACTGCTGGTTATGTGGGCATAGCTTGGTGGGCATGACAGGGGAAGGATACTGCAAAATCCCAATTCCCTCCCCGTTCTAGAGCCAGCCAGAGGTGATATTTGCTAGTTCTCTGAACTACTTGAAATTTCCGTTGCTGGATTTCACCCCTGGCGCTGGATTAATCTCTTGCTATAAATGTTTCTGGGTGACAAAAACAGGAAGTCTCTTTAATTACAATTTCTTATCCCAGGGCAATGGATCAAATAATTTAAACTCTTGATATCATCAACCTGCTTTATATCTAACCTTCCAATATAACAAATTGATTTTCCATGGCACTATTATATTTAATAATTCTGTCAGTCGCTTTAGGTTAGCAGATGAATGGGCTGGGGAAAAAAACTAGGTAAATCACAATGTGCTTTTAGTCCATGCTAACTGCAAAAGAAATATGGTCATCTCTATGATTATGGGAGACAATTCAGTCTGGATGGTAAAGAAGAGAGAGAGATGATCTCTTCCATGAATGCACTTAATAGAAACAATTCCTTGAAACAGCTTGCAAAGCAGTCAAAATGAAAATACAGTGCTGAAATTCAGATAACTGAACTTGTTTGCAGATTAATATATTTTGTAAATATATTTGCAACAAGGTATTAGAAGCTCCATTTTCCACTTCCTTGCATTTCTTTATTTTTACACTGACACAGGACCTGTAATTTACATATAGATTTGACGCTATAGTTGAAAATTTCTTCAACTGCATTGGCACAAATTAAGTAGTTGGACTGCTTAATTCACTTTAATCATTTTAAAAGTTCAAACTGCAGATTGGTAGCTCATCTTTTCATTTGTCAAATCTCTTTGTATCAATGTAAATAAAAAACAAGGAACAGTAGTATTTGTTGCTTCTAATCAAGACATTTTATTTTTACCGCAATCATTGCTAGGGTTTTAGTAAACATTTGCGTTACTGCGTTACTAAAGCTAATTTATTCGGTTTCAGCATTATGTATAGGCATCCTGAATCATATTTTGGAAAAAGGCAACTGTGAATCTTAGAATTACCAAAAACCTTACATGGACATATCTATGAACTCATCAGGAGTTGAGCTCAACTGGAAGAAGACTTTTTCTAGGAGCTATTAAATATTTGCTTTATTGCCCAGTTCATGAATAGTTTATCTCTAGCTCTGATCTGACAACAACACTGCAAAACCTCTTAATATGGTAAGATGTGCTAAATATTTTGAGCATGATTTGATGTCAAACCACAGCTGAAGACAATGTTAAACACAGAAAATAATTATCTGTAGAGAGGGCTAGGAAGATCACCAACAGATGGATTTGTAATTGGCTGACAAACCATAGTCAACGAGAGTTCCTTAATGGTACTACATCTACATTCAGGGAAGTAAGCAGTGGAGTAACACAAGATTCCATCTTAGGCCCAGTACTCTTCAATATCTTCATAAATGACATAGAAGAGGGAACAAAATGGGATTTGCAGATGACACTAAACTAGTAAGAATAACCAACACCCCAGAAGACAAGCTCTGCATCCCCCAAAAAAATTGACTTGAAAACTGGGCCCTATCTAACAAAATGATTTTTAATGTGGAAAAAATCTGTTAATGTGTTAAAACCTGTTTTATTTATTTATTTATTTATTTATTTAATTTGATTTATATACCGCCCCTCTCCTCGCGGACTCGGGGCGGTGAACAG